>AWOL01S0011635.1:0-12855 GCA_000715115.1 Nicotiana otophora
CATAATTTCTAAAATATTACAAGTTTATAGATATAATAAAAAACATGTTCGCCAAATACCAACATTTCTAGTTCAATTCCCCACATCAAACACCACCCACAACGTGTCTACGGAGCCTCTAAGTACAATAGAAGAGTAATGTGAAAATGCCGGCAACAAGGCTCCAGCTATACCTCAAAACACAAAGTACAACATCAAACGATATCCTGCCCAGAATAAAGTAGGGCTCACCAAAACCTGCTGAATAGGGAGTAACTGCTAACGAGGACCAAAGTTGCCTGCAGATGAACCACCTGCATCCATTGAAGATGCAGCACCCCCGGCAAAAAGGGACGTTAGTACATATGGAATAGTACTAGTATGTAAAGCTAATTGTCCCCTTTCAAAATGGAATTCCAATATAAGAAAGGGAAAACCAGAGAAGCCGCAAGTCACAATCAACAATATCCAATTGCCCAGTTAAACCATAACAATTTTCAAAATACGAAAATAATATATATATTTTTGGTTGGGAGATCATTAGAACCGATATACCACCGTGTTTTTAGCATGGAGTCCGATCACGCCCGTTCGGCTAGGCCATCTCCCCACGAACAATGTGATTTGACATATGGTGCGAAAGAAAGGTGTTACCAAGAGTAGTACCACCATGTGCGCAACATGGTGTCCGATCTCCACCCGATCAGCTATGCCGCTTTCCCACATATGCTGTGTGGGTTGACTTTTACAAATCACAACTATTTTAAATCTCATCCCAATTAAGGAGAATAATCTCATTCCAAATAAGAGGAATAATCACAATCCACTCTTACACCGGGACGTGTAGTTTCGGGTATGGGCCTTATGACCCACCCTTCCAGGTTTACTAATTATACTCCACAAAACATTTTTGGCTTACACATAAGGGAAACAAAAGCACAAATATATTACCTCATCATCTTTCACATTGTATAAATCTCCACTAGTATTTCCAACCAATCACAACAAAACTATTTCCTTGGCTCTTTTGGCCATTCACGAGATTCTGTATTCAAGGTACAGTGGCCGTATTTCAAATTCCACACTTTCATATATTTCCTTCCATGGATCATCATCATTAATATCAACATATATAATATTCCAGAAATTACAACTTTATGTTCAATGGAATTGAAGAATTTAAGCACAATAGATTTCTTTCCAAGAAATGGAATAAAATGATTGACAATCGAAGCGCAAGTTAAAATCATAAACAAGTAGCACATAATTTATTCTTGAAATACTTTTTCCCAAAGAGGGCAATACACAATTTCCACTCACGAATATGTAAAAACACAAAACACATTGAAAATACTTACAAAGCATAACATTATTTAAAACATCCACATATGAGTATGACTTGAGTACATAAGCTTTTAGGCGATTCTTTTCATGAAATAATTTTGGAACAATAGAATCAAATCCCATTTCATAATCTTTCTCACATCAGATTATTTCATTGGCACCACTAGCCACAAGTATAATTTTCATTATTGACACGTTGTCCACACTCTATATCCCCTATTCACTTATTTCATTTTTAAGCATCTTTATAGATTATCAACAACAAGACATTTTCAATCAAGACCTTAGGTACACATATGAACAATTAAGAGTCTTAAGCATATCGAGTTTGTTTCACACAATTTGGCATACTAGCTTTCATTTGAAACACGACTCAAAGCCATAACATATTAATACGCAACCCATACTTTGAACATATATCTTTTGACATAAGGATTATTCGGAATAGTCAATTTTATAAGGGATACCCAGGAACATAGGAATTAGGAACTTGAGCCAACCATACTTGAAACTTATGGGAACATTATGGAATTCGATTCTAAGAGAGTAGTTTAGCCAACATACCTCGCTTGGAGCTTTTCTTAAACTACTACAACATTCCGAAAATCCTAGCAATCCTAATATATTTTGAGACATAACAAAATTGAACACAAATTAGGAAGATATTCATGGTCTCAGCTCTTTTGAGCATTTTATCAAACACTAAATGTGCAAATTTGATTACAAGGTCCTTCTACAGGATTGAGCTCAACAATCTTCCCACAAACCTTATTGGTGCATGCATGTATAAATAATACTCTTGCACCCAAGAATCATACTCCCTATCACCCATCTTTCACCCCAAACTCGAAATTGAAGACTAGGGTTAGAACCTTACCTTTTGAATGAAAATCTTGTGAGATTTCCTTGTTGGATTTCACACCATGGACAAGATCTTGATGAACAAAGTACTCGAGCTTCTTCTTCTCTCTAGAACACTCTCATTTCTCTCTAAAAATATCAAATTTTTGCCTTCAAGACGGGCCCCAAAGGCTATTTATCAAAATGGGATCGGGTTATAAAAATAGGAAAATGAACCCTCTGAACTCAGGTCTGCGGTCGCAGAACTGACTGCAAAATAGGTGTGCGGTACGCATAATGGACCGCGAAGTTGAAGCCCAAAAACTGGGAATGGTCTGGATAGTTTTGCGACCGGTCTGCATTCCGCATACCACTTTTGCGGTCGCAGAACGGACCGCAGAATGACCCAAAAAATACTTCAAGCCAAATCTGTGATGAAAATGCAGACCGCAAAACTACTATGCGATCGCATAATGGACCGCAAAACGACCTTCAAAATTAAACAAATGTTTGCTCAACTCTACGACTATTATGCGGTCCGCATAACAGTTCTACGGTCGCGTAACAGACCGTAGAATTGCCTTCTTCTGCCAAAAATTTCCATCAACTCCTCAGTGTATTCTTCGACCCAAAAAGTCCGAATTGCGGACCTCGGCACCACGAACCTTTAAATTCCTTGGCGAAATTTTATAGGGTCTTACAGTATATATGTTGGCTTTGACCGAAATAGACTATAGGCTATTAATATGCCTTATTGTGATAATGAAATTTATATGAAACTTGTGAAATCACTTGATTATGCTCATTTGATTGACATAGCCATAGACATGCCTTATTTATTGAGCATTCCCCCCCCCCCCCCCCCNCAGTTGTTGGAAGTTGTGAACTTATACATTGATGACACTTTGGTACTATTGTTGTGATATTGTGGCACTTGGCCTTTATTGTTTTGTGGTATCGTGGCACTTGTGGACATGTTGAGCGGATTGATTAGGGTGTTAGCACGAGGTTTTGCCGTGCGATTTCTTTGTCTATGGTTATGGGCGTGGGGAAAAATAAGGGTGGCGTTATCTCGGGCTGCCCACGTGGCATAAGAAGGATGGCTATAAGCGCATGCGGAAAAATAAAGGGTGGCATATAACTTTATGTGCACATGTGGAGTAATAAGGGTGGCATTTGATGATGTTATGTGATATTTTTTGACTGTCTTCTTGTTGTTGTGATTGTGTTGAGATAGGGTTGATATTTCATTCTCAAAATTGTTTTCTGAAAGTTTACGTGATTGAATTACCTGAGTTAATTGCATTTTTTGACATTTCATAACATGTCTTACCTTTAGTTGTTGTTTCGTGATTAAAGATGAGATTCTCTACACTGAGTTGTTATTACATGTTTTAAATGGATTGTGATTTCTATCTTCAGTTATCAGTTTTCTTCGATATAATTATCCCACAGGTTATTTGTCTAGTGAGTATCATACGACTTGAACCTCGTCACTACTCCACCGATGTTAGTCTTGATACTTACTGGGTACCGATTGTGGTGTACTCGTGCTACTCTTTTGCACATCTTTTTGTGCAGATCCAGGTACCTCGAACCAGACTGATCAACAGTGAGGCTTAGCACACGCCAGAGACTTCAAGGTATCCCTACATGATCAGACCACAGGCCACAAAGTCATCCTCTTGTTTCATCTCTACTATTATTGCATTTCAGACAATACTGTATTTTGATATTAATCACGTGTATTCAGCTAGAGCTTGTGACTCTGTACCATCTAGTTCTGGGATATTATGTTGAGTATTTGTTGCTTCGGCCTGTATTACTGTTATTTCCATTTTTTATGTTAAATACCATTTTCATTATTTCTTGCTTTAATTATTTTAAATAATGTTGAGAGACCGGCTTACCTAGTTTGGATACTAGGTGCTATCACGACTACTAAAGAGGAATTTTGGGTCGTGGCAGAACACTTTAATTGAAGCAATATCTTTAGCTCCCAACCTACGAACTTGCGTATCAATAATCCCAATCGGTTCTTCTTGAAAGTCAAACCATCATTCAGAATATATGAGCATGCATACCAAGAATAGAAAATGGGATTACCTCTAAGATTATTATCTCATATTCAACAAGAATCACACTTGTCCTGCCATCAACATATTTCCGTAGTTTGGTAAATAGAGGATCGAATATACTAATGGTAGTTCTAGTGACAATGTCAACTCATTTGTGACCCCCGCTCTTTATAGAAACATCATACAACCTCAAAGGAGAAGGCTTTAACATCTGAGCCTCATTATATCTTTTTCACCATTCAATATTTAGGATACCACGTCATATCTCTTACACCCACGTTGTAGGTGACGTCCATCCAAATAACAATTTGTATACTTGAGATATTACATATATATTTTCCTTTCTACATCCATATTGAACTTCAGACTCACTGTAACACATAAAAGTGATATTACATAACCCATTATCTATTTTCCAGCTTTTGACCAAATTCATACGTGAAACTTTTCTGTTATGGCTAAAGATCCCATTTTTTCATTCTCATAAGTAAAATTTTATCATCATGCCCATAGTACAGGTGCTATTCTATGACACCTCCATCCATTCGAGACTCTTGTGACTCACAATCATCCAAATCTATCTAAAATGTTCCTTTATTCTTTCGAGAGCCTAGCATGATATTGTCTTATCTTGGTCGCATCAATAACACACAGTTTATCTCACCGCCTTCACAATAATTGTAATTGGATTGCCTTCAAACTCAACATCTAACTCATCGTAACTAATAAGTCCACTTCGTGGAACAATATCCATTCACCACTATTGCCAAGCTGCTGTAGATTTCTAAATGCTAAAGTTCATGCTCCCATTATCTTATTTTTGATTTTTTATAATCAGCATAATAACACCACCTATAGACCTTTGACACTTGGCCATTAATGTGATCCTGATTATATTTACATCCTTTAAGGATTTGTACTCCATTCCGACATCGTGCCCTTCTTTTTTCTTAGTAACCATGTCTTAATTTACATAACTCATTCCTTATCTAGGAATATACTTTGGGAAAAACATCTTTCCCTATTTCATCTCTCACTAAGTGTGCGCACATAACACTTTCATGTTTAACTCTCGAAACTAGTATTTACAAACTCAAGTCGGGTCATACCCTATCCAAACTTCTAGGACATTATTCAAATCATTCATCCATTCATTGATAGCTTGTACAAACAATGACGATTTACCTTTTTAACTTCCATGGAAAAATACCGTACCTCTTTTACTTACAACAAACTTGTAGTATTGGTACAACCTCCTTTGTACTTCTTGTACTTTGTCTTCTCTTGAAAAATATTTAATAAATTCAACTTGTCTTTCTCTTCCAGTAGGTAAGATCTATCCTTTTATCACCTATCACCTTATGGTACAATTCCATGCCCGACTCTCCCCCACTTAGGAGTAAATCCATTCTCAAGCCTTTGCATATTATCTATAGACTGTACGAACTCTTAATAATGCAAGTAAACTTATGTTGACCACTTACGTGTACGACCAAATGTTAGGGGTTATTTATTTCTCAACCAAGAATCTCATCTCATAATTTCCACTTCCGAGAAAGCTTGATCACACTTGTGTTACCCACTAATTTTGATGATAAATTGAAATTGACATGCTCATCTGAGCTCATTTAGTTCCTTTCTTGTTTAAGTACCACGATGTTCCCTAACGGCAACTTATGTTGCCAAGTGGCATGTTTCTCTGCCCTTACAATCATGATATGATTAACACATTTTCTTTTTGCACCAGTACAATCCTTCTGACTTTCTAATATCACGCTCCTTAGTCGATGCTCAAATATAATTTTGACAAGTACAACTCGGTTGCTCTTATCATAAGCCATGTTCTTATATATATATATATATTTCAAGTATTACTTCATTACGCCTCTCAGTCCATGCCCAAATATGTCATTACGCCAATTGATAGCATATCCACAACGTAACTCACTATACACAGAGATATAAGATCGTTTGAAATTAGGTCGTGTGCGACTTTGGGCGTCATTTTCACTTCAACAATTCTAACTTGTTCCAAGCTACTTCTCCCTACTTCTAAACATCATTATAATCCTTCAAACCATGTACAATACATGTCCACATATCCAAAGATATTTATCCATAATTGTAATTGTTGTTGGCTTACTACTGATACGCTTAATGGCCTTCTAATGAGGCCTTAAACATTTGAAAATTTTTCGGGTGCTATATTCTCCCCCACTTAAAATCATTCTTCCTTGAATGAGTTTTCTTGGTTTTTGACGAGTCCAAACATTGAACAATTAAGCCTTCTTTAACTTACAACTCTCTTAATTTTCAAAACTTTCGTCAGAGTTTCCTTTATTTCTAGGCCTATCCAAAACTTTTAACCTACCAGTGAACCACAAGAATACAATATAAAATGCACCACACGGCTCTTCTCATCACAATTATATCACTAAATACACAACGGCCTCATATGCTCAATACACCACCAAATAGCCGCTTTCGGTATCACAACAATAAAATCTACTACGATGAGGCAAGTCTAGCTACATAGGTAATAATGAATCAACTACATCAATAAAATGTTTTTGCATATCAACTCATAAGCACGATAAACATTTACTCACTTGTTCCATAGAATAAACTTAACATGATAATTATCGAACTTGAAGTTTCTAGTAAATAGTCATACTTGTAGTCGCGAATAAGTGTATATTTTGAATTTTCAACTTATTGGAACCCAAGTGGCCTATTCAACATCATGACCGTGTCATAACATGTAATGACCCAGCCTGTCGTTGTGAGTATCTTAGCCCCAATTGCCCTATTTGATGCTTTACATATGGGTATTTATGGTTATGCAACTTGCGAGGTTGATTTGTGTGATTTCGGGAGAGTTTTGGTGTGGTATGGGACACTTGGTCCTTTTATTGTAGACTTTAGTTGTAAGAGTTTACCGCAGTTTGACTGTTGTGCATACGACTTTGCAATGGTGTTTTGATGGTTTATATATCTTCGTATGATGATTTTGGACTTAAGCGTATGTCTGATATGGATTTGGAGGTCTGTAGGTTGTTTTTGGCATGAATTGGCAAAATTTGGAAGGTTGATAGGTTTGTTTGAGGGATGACTTTATTGATATCGGGCTCGGATTGTGATTTCGGGAGTTGGTAAAGGTTCTTTGTGTCATTTGCGATTCACATGTAAAATTTGGGGTCATTCGGAGTTGTTTACGCTTGTTCAGTGCAATTTTTGAAATTGAAAATGTTTATTATTTTATTAGTCTTGAATTGAGGTGAGATTCTTAGTTTGGATGTTGTTTGGTTTGATTTGGGGCCCCAAGTAGGTTCGTATTATGTTTTGGGACTTGATAGTATGCTTGGACGGGTCCCGGGGTCCTTGGGTGTGATCAGGGCTGGGTTCGGCTTTTTTTGTGACTTGGTTGCATTGCTGAGTTTGATTAGTTTTCGTACTTTCACACCTGCATTGTTTGGGCCACATGTGCGTCGCAAATGCGATTGCTGGGCCAAAGAAGCAAAAATCCTGGGCAGAATATAACTTGGTCAAGGGTTTTATTTCATTTATCACACTTTGAGTTAGAGAGCTCGATTTTGAGCGATTTTGGAGGAGATTTTCACGATTTGGATTCGGGTAAGTATTTTTTACTCGGATTTGTTATTATTTCATAATTCCAACCTTGATTTTAGTGTTTGATTAGTGATTTGAATTGAAGAAATTGGGAATTTTGGTAAAAACATACTTTTATAAAATATAAATTGATGATTTGAAGGCTGCTTTGAGGTCGGAATTTGATGATTTTGGTATGGTTGGACTCGTATCGGAATGCGTAATCAGAATTTATATGTTTGGTCGGGTTCCTAGGTGCGATACTGGGGTTGACAGTTTGAGTTGACTTTTTAATTTTCATTTTTAAGATCGAATCTTTCTTATACGAAATTGATTCCTATGGCTTTTATTTAAGATTAAGTTATTTTGGCTAGATTCGAGCAGTCCGGAGTTAAATTTGCACGAGAAGGGCTTGGTAGTGGATTGATTTAGCTTGTTTGAGGTAAGTATCCTGCCTAACCTTTTGTGGGGGAACTTCCTCGTAGGATTTGGTCTGTTTGCATTATTTGTACTATTTGAGCGATGTGTACATAAGGTAACGAGTGTGTACACGAGCGTATGTGTGTTGGCTTTGACCGAAATAGACCGTAGGTTATTAATACGCCTTAATGTGATAGTGAGATTTATATGAAGCTTGCGAAATCACTTCGTGAACGTTTGATCATTCTCATTTTATCGACATAGCCATAGACATGCCTTATTTATTGAACCTCCCCCCCTCTCCCCTGCTTGTATGATTATTTATTTGTCCTCGTGCATAGTTGTTGGAAGTTGTGAACTTATATATTGATGACACTTTAGTACTATTGTTGTGATATTGTGGCACTTGGCCTTTATTGCTTTGAAGTACCGTGGTACTTGTGGACATGTTGAGCGGATTGATTGGGGTGTTAGCACGAGGTTTTGCCATGCAATTTCTTTGTCTATGGTTGTGCGTGTGGGGCGAAATAAGTGTGGCGTTATCTCGGGCTACTCATGTGGCGTAATAAGGGTGGCTATAAGCACATGTGGCAAAATAAAGGGTGGCATATCACTTTATGTGCACATGTCACGTAATAAGGGTGGAATTTGATGATGTTATGTGATATTTTAGGGTATCTTCTTCTTGTTGTGATTGTGTTGAGACAAGGTTGATATTTCATTCTCAAAATTGTTTTCTGAAAGTTTACGTGTTGCAATTACCTGAGTTAACTGCAGTTTTTGACATTTCATCACATGTCTTACCTCTATTTGATGTTTCGTGATCAAAATGAGTTTCTCTACACCGAGTTGTTATTACATATTTTAAAGGGATTGTGATTTCTGTTTTCAGTTATATTTCAGTTATCAGTTTTCTTCGATATATTTATCCCACATGTTATTTGTCTAGTGAGTTATCACACGACTTGAACCTCGTCACTATTCCACCAAGGTTAGTCTTGCTACTTACTAGGTACCGATTGTGGTGTACTCATGCTACTCTTTTGCACATCTTTTTATGCAGATCCATGTATCTCGGACCAGACTGATCGATAGTGAGGCTTAGCACACACCGAAGACTTCAAGGTATCCCTCCATTATCTGACTACAGACCTCAATGTCACCCTCTTGTTCACTTCTACTGTTATTGCATTTTAGACAGTACTGTATTTTGTAATCCTTTTTATGAAATTGTCGCCTATGAATTTTGTATCACTTGTTCAGTTAATGTAAAGGTGTTCCTTTTGATTATATGTTGTTTACATGAGGCCACATTTGTTATTGTTATGAGTTATGTTACATCATTGGTTTGTGTACATGTTTTTAGGATGTGATTCTGGGGCTCTCTGATAGGTGGATAGGCCTAGTTACAAAGGAAACTCTGGCAAAATGTTTGAAAATTTGGGGAGTTAGTTAAATTTGGGGCTACAGGTGTAGGGTATGAAACACTGAGATGCATAAGGTGCTAATAGTGGATCCTGGTCCTCGTTCAAGGACGAATGATCTTAAGTGGGGGAGGATGTAAGGCCCCGTACAATTTTTCCTAAAAACCCGAATTTCGTGATGCCGAAGTAGGTGTAGATGTTAATAGTAGTAGATATTCTTCGCGGCGAGCTTGCGAGCCGCAGTTCGAACTTTTTGGATTGAACATTGCCTAGGGAGTAGAAGAAAAATGTTGGGCAGAAGTAGGCATTTTTGCGGCTCGTTCTGCGGCCACAGAACCACTCTACGGACCGCAGAATGGTCGTAGAGTGAGGCAGTTTTCTGGGGCATTTTCGCGGCCAATTATGCGACCGCATAACCGTTTCGCGGGCCGCACTTTGGTAGCATAGTCATCCTTATAATTTTGTGGAGGGAGGTTCTGCGACAGGTCTGAGGGCCGCATAATGGCCGCAGAGTGAAGCAGGCCAGCCCAGTTCCCAGTGCCACCTTTCGCGGTTATTTTGCGGACCGCATAATCATTATGCGGTCGCATATACGACCGCAGAACCTGTTCTGGAGCTTCATTTTTGGGGTTTTTAAACCCGACCCTATTCCGTTAAAACACATCCCATAGACCATTTGAGCTTATTTCTGATATCTTTGGAGTGAGAGAGAGAGTCATAGAGGGAGAAAGTAATCCTCATCAAAAATTTCTCTTCAATTCTTGCTTAAACCTTTGAAGATTATCAAGAGAAGCACCCTAGGTCTTCATCCTAAGAGGTAAGATTCTATCACCAAGCTCTTAAATTATAAATATAACTAGAATGGGCAATTAGTAAGGTAGTTCATGGGGATGAGAGTGCTTACCTTGCATGCATGTATTCTTAAGGTACGTGGGGATGTTGTGAGTTAAAGATAGAAATGAATGGGGTGTAGGATGGTGAAGTCTTTCATAAAAGGGCCANCGGAACCTTAATACACACATTCTGTTTGATAAAATGCTCAAGTGAGCTAGAATCATGATCGTTTGCCTAATTTTTGGTTCAATGTTTGCTATATTGCTAAAACAGATTGAAGTTGCTAATATTCCGGAACATCTTAAAGTTTTAATGTAAGGACCCGTAATTAAAAAAATTAACCAAAAACTCGGGGTTTTGTGGTGCTAAGATCGCATAATCGCTTTGCGGGCCGCATACTGATCGCATATCTGCCTTGAACTTTTGCGAAGGGGAGTTCTATGGTGCATTATGTGACTGTAGAATAGGTATGCGGACCGCATACTAGTCGCATACACAGTCAGAAAATTCAAGCCCCTGAGGGCTATTTCTGCGGTCACTTTGCAGACCGCATAACCATTATGCGGTCGCATATGCGACCGCAGACCTCGGGGCACTCATATTCTTAATTTAAACCCGACACCCATTCCGTTAAAACACCACTTTAGACCAGTTTGAGCCCAATTGCTGATATTTTCTAGAGTGAGAGAGAGAGAGTTCTAGAGGGAGATCCTAATTTTCATCAAATTGATCTTCAATCATCACTTAGAACTTTGGAAATATGCAAGTAGGGCACCAAATTCTTCATCCTAAAAGGTAAGACCCCCAGCGCTTAATTCCAAACATAACTATAATGGGGTACTAGTGTGATACTTCATGGGGATGGGGGTGATGATATTGCATGCATGTAAGATAAAAGGGTGTAGGGAGAATGTAAGCTAAGAATGGAGATGAATGGGTTATGACAGATAAACCTCCCATGAAAAGAACCTTGAAACCTTAATGCACACTTAGTATTTGATAAAATGTTCACGTGGGCTAAAACCATGAATGTCTTCCTAATTTTGGTTCAACTTGTTATATTGCTAAAACTAGATTGAGGTTGCTAAGAGTTCTGGATAATTATAGAGTCAAAGAAGCTCGACTGAGGTATGTATGTCTAACTCTCTTCTTCGAAGAATCGAACTCTTGGTGTACGAATACTTGGTGTAAGTTCCGACTTGATCATACTATAATTGTCTTCGAAGAATGTAATTATGATTTTCCAAGCTCCTTCCCTTATGTGTGCAATGCCTTATGTGATGGTACTTATTGACATGATTGATGATGTTATTTGAACGAATACAAAGGGAAAGACTTGAATTGTAAAATGTGCCCAAGTGCCAGGAACTACTTAATAAATAAGGCTGTTTGTGCCATGTAATGAAAGATGGGAAAGAAATGTGAATTGAGTGAACAATTGAAAGAGGTTATGTCTCAAGTGAGATGGCTAAGCCGATCGGGCCGAGATCGGACGCCATGCTGTACACATGGTGGAATTTGTGTTGGAATTATTGATTTACATTGTGGATATGGATATGTCTCACTTGAGATGGCTTAGCCGGTCGGGCCGAGACCGGACTTCGTGTAAAAACACGGTGGCATTGTGAGTTGCGGCACTTGGCACTAAAGATTATTAATCTAAAAAGACGGAAAGATTAACTCGGAAAGTATGTGATCCTTACTTGGTGTTTCTTTGTATTTTGTGAAGCACCTTTTGATTATTATGACTGTCTTCTCTTTGTTTCACTGTTCATTCTACTAAGATTGGTGTTTGCTCTCACATACTAGTACTATTCGATAGTACTAATGTCCCTTTTTGCCGGGGGAGCTACATCTTTGAATGGATGTAGGTGGTTCCATCGCAGATAGCGCCGATCGCAGATAGTGGTGCTCTCTTTCTCTTCTCAAAGTAGTCTTGGTGAGCCCCATTTCTTCCAGGGGTCATGTAGTTCTTCTTTTGTATAAGTTTTCACATTTTGAGGTATAGCCAGGGCCTTGTTACCGGCATTGCCATGTTGGTCTTTTCTACCTTTAGAGGCTCCGTAGACGTTTATGTGGGTGATGTATGGATTTCGGCGTGGTCATTGGATCAAGTTGTATTTCGAAACTCTTTTCCACGAAATTGTAAACTGTATGTGCTTTTGGAAACTTAACTATGATATAATGTATATTAGGAAAAAAAATTTAACTAGCAACGTTTATATATTTATATAACTGATCTCTCTCCTGTTTAACAAATGGTGATGCATTCCCTTTTTGGATTATGAATGAGTCGGGTAGGAAAGGTTTAATAGGCTTGCTCGACC
>AWOL01S0011635.1:12932-28318 GCA_000715115.1 Nicotiana otophora
CCTAAGGTTTTAAAGTGTCCTAGGATGTCTCGGAGCCGTGTCTAGTAGAGCCCTTCTTATCGGTGTGTTGTCGACCACATCTATAATTAGTGGGCTACTTGTACATTTATGAATGATACCCTTCATTGTTGTTCTATATCGTGCGATAGAGCGGAATGTGAGGTTCTTTTTTGCTAACCCGTGCATTGTTCTAATTTTCAGTACATGGCACCTAGCTAGAGAGCGAGAATTGGCCTAGAAGCCAATGCCACCCCAGGAGTGGCTGTTGATCCCCTACTTGATAATGTGGGTGAGGATAATCCCCCTACTATCACACTGCCTGATTCGTCTACTCTAGAACAGACTACCCCAGTTCCTACACCCGCGGAGGGTGCCACAATCCCTCCCGCCGATATACCTATTCCACCTCTAGCCCCGGCTCCCGGTCCCGGTATTTCTGATGGGGATCTTAGGGGAGCTATTTAGATGCTGGCTCAGTTAGTAGCTTCCCAGGCTCAGAGGTCAAATGTTGCACACACCTTATTTGGCTTGCAAGGAGATTCTTCCAGTTCCAGGGTAAACAGGTTCCTTTAGTTAGACCCTCCAGTGTTCACAGATACTGATCCCGGGGCATACCCTCAGGATTTCATTGATGAGATGCATAAGACTCTCCGAGTTATGCGTGCTACGGAGATAGAGGGAGTAGCGTTTGCCTCATATCGTCTGAAAGGGGTGGCATATTCCTGGGTTGAGATATGGGAGGATTGCCGTGAGGAGGGGAGCCCTCCGGCGAGATGGAGTGAGTTCGCGGATGCCTTTATAGACCATTTCTTGCCTGCCGAGACTAAGGCAGCCCGTGCTGTGGAGTTTGAGACCCTTAAACGGGGTAGTAAGAGTGTGTGGGAGTATCACATGGAGTTCGTGCGCCTATCAGAGTATGATGTTCATATGATGCCGACTATGAAGGCTAGGGTGCGTCGATTTGTGCAGGACCTTAGCCCTTTGGTTATTAATGAGGCTGCGACAACTGCTCTAAATTCTGACATGAACTATGGAAAGATGGTGGCATTTGCCCAAGCTACGAAGGCTCGAAAGTTAAAGCTCAGGATGAAACGGGAAAGTAGTAGTAGGGCCCGATCAGCGGGAAACCTTGGGGATTCATTCGGAGGTAGGAGATCAGCTTTTCGGGGAGGATCATCAGGGCCGTCCCAGTCTTATGCTCAATCTTCATCTAGTGCCCCGCCATTAGGGCACGGTCAGTAGCAGGGGAGTCGCTTTAGGCCCGGTCAGGGCAGCATGGGGTCCCACCATCAGGGCCGATTAGAAGGGAGATTCCAATCGCATCAGAGTTCCCCATGCCCTAAGTATGAGAGGATACATTCGAGAGTTTGCTACCTAGACATGTTAGTATGTTACGGATGCGGAATGAGAGGCCATATTCCAAGGGAGTGTCGTGCATCCCGTCAGGGTGCAGGCAGGGGCACAGCTCAGTCATCCAATCCTACAGCTGCTACATCTTCAGCACCCCCTCCAGCTCGAGGCTCTCCAGCACCCGCAGGGCGTGGTGCAGCTAGGGGTGGTGCACAGAGTTTGGGAGGACCCATCCGGTTCTATGCTATGAGTGGTCGACAGAGTGCAGAGGCTTCCCCAGATTTCGTCACAGGTATATTGACTATTCAATCCCATAATGTGTATGCCCTTATTGATCCCGGATCTTCTTCGTCCTAGGTTACTCCTTATGTTGCTACGAGCTTCGGGATAGAACCGGAACAGCTTCATGAGTCATTCTCTGTATCTACTCCGGTTGGCGAGTCTATTACGGCCACGCGGGTTTATAGAGATTGTGTTGTCACGGTGCATGGTCGGGATACCATGGCTGATCTCATTGAACTGGGGATGATTTATTTTGATGTAATAATGGGAATGGACTGGGTTTATTCATGTTTTCCCAAACTCGACTGCCGAACGAGAATTATGAGGCTTGAGTTCCCTAACGAGCCAGCTGTTGAGTAGGAGGGGAATAATGTTATGCCAAAAGGTAGGTTTATTTCTTACCTTAAGGCTACGAAGATGATCAAGAAGGGGTGTATTTATCATTTGGTCCAAGTTACGGACACCACTGCTGAGGTGCCTACCCTTGAATCTGTGCCAATTGTGAATGAATTCCCTGATGTCATTGCGGATGAGCTCCCTGGAATTCCTCCAGACAGGGATATTGATTTTGGGATTGATGTGATGCCAGGAACATAGCCTATATCCATTCCACCTTATAGAATGGCGCCGCCAGAATTAAAAGAGCTAAAGGAATAATTCAGGGATTTGCTAGAGATAGGTTTCATCCGACCGAGTGTGTCGTCTTGGGGCACACCGGTTCTCTTTTTCAAAAAGAAAGATGGATCGCTGCGGATGTGTATTGATTACCGGCAACTCAACAAAGTCACCATCAAAAACAAATACCCATTACCTAGAATAGATGATTAGTTTGATTAATTACAAGGTGCTAAGTTCTTCTCCAAAATTGATTTGCGGTCCGGGTGCCATCAATTGAAGGTAAGGGAGCAGGATATACTGAAAATAGCTTTCAGAATGCAGTATGGGCACTTTAAATGTTTTGTAATGTCTTCAGGGCTAACAAATGCCCCGGCAGCTTTCATGGATCTTATGAATCGAGTCTACACTCCATTTCTTGACTCCTTTGTGATAGTATTCATTGACGACATCCTTGTATATTCACGAAGTCGAGGGGATCACGCCGACCACCTCAGGGCAGTTCTACAGACTCTTCATCAACACCAATTGTATGCAAAGTTCTCAAAATGTGAATTTTGGCTTGAATCTATTACATTCCTGGGTTATGTCGTCTCCGGAGAAGGAATTAAGGTTGATCCTCAAAAGATTGCAGTGGTGAAGGATTGGCCTAGAACTACTAATCCAACAGAGATTCTCAGTTTCTTGGGTTTGGATGGGTATTATAGGAGGTTCGTGGAGGGGTTGTCCACTCTTGCCTCTCCATTGACTAAATTGACGCAGAAGACGGTTAAGTTCCAGTGGTCCGATGCTTGTGAAAGGAGCTTCCAGGAATTGAAATCAAGATTGACTTCGGTGCCGGTATTGACCCTGCCAGATGGTACCGAGGGGTTTGTGGTGTATTGTTATGCTTCAAGGATCGGTCTTAGGTGCGTACTAATGCAACATGGTAAGGTTATAGCATATGCTTCAAGGCAACTTAAAAATCATGAAAAGAACTATCCAACTCATGTCTTAGAGCTTGCGGTGGTGGTTTTTGCATTAAAACTTTGGCGTCATTATTTGTATGGAGTCCATGTAGATGTATTCACGGACCACAAGAGTCTTCAATACATTTTCAAGCAGAAGGAATTGAACTTAAGATAGAGAAGGTGGCTTGAGTTGCTCAAAGATTATGACATCGACATTTTGTATCATCCGGGGAAAGCTAATGTGGTGGCGGATGCTCTTAGTCAGAAATCTATGGGAGTTCGTCTTGCGGACTCTAATGAAGGGGGAGTGATTGTGCGAAATAGGGCAGAATCATCGCTTGTGGCGGAAGTCAAGGAGAAACAATACAATGATCCAGTGTTGGTGCAGCTGATGGAAGGAATTCATAAACATAAGACTACGGCTTTTTCTCTTGGCATGGATGACGGTACATTATGGTACCAAGGACGACTATGTGTTCCAAACATAGATGGTCTTCGGGAAAGAATCATGGCAGAAGCTTATACTTCTAGATATTCAGTGCACCCGTGCTCTACAAAAATGTATCATGACCTCAAGGAAGTTTACTGGTGGAATGACATGAAGAGGGGTGTGGCGGACTTTATGGAAAAATGTTCAAACTGTTAACAGGTGAAGGCCGAGCATCAAAAGCCCGGTAGGTTAGCACAGAGCATAGAAATTCCAAAGTGGAAATGGGAAATGATCAATATGGATTTTGTGGTAGGGTTATCGTGCACTCCGCGTAAGTTTGACTCAATTTGGGTGGCCGTGGATCGACTTACGAAATCAGCTCACTTCTTGCCGGTTAAATCCACCAACACTGAGGAATAGTATGCTCAATTATATATCAAGGAGATAGTCAGGCTTCACGGCACCCCAATTTCCATCATTTCAGATCGAGGGGCCCAGTTCACAGCTAATTTCTGGAAGAAATTTCAGCAAGGTTTGGGTACGCAGGTAAATCTTAGCACGACTTTCCATCCACAGACTGACGGGCAAACAGAGCGGACTGTTCACACACTTGAGGACATGTTGCATGCTTGTGTGCTTGACTTGAAGGGTAGTTGGGATGATCATTTGCTGGTCATAGAATTTGCTTATAACAACAACTTCCATGCAAGTATTCAGATGGCGCCAGTTGAGGCCTTGTATGGTAGAAGGTGTAGATCGCCGATTGGGTGGTTCGAGGTTGGAGAAGCTGAACTAATAGGACCAGACCTTGTGCATCATGCTATGGAAAAGGTTAAGATCATAAAAGAGCGGTTGAAAACTGCTCAGAGTCATCAAAACTCCTATTCGGATGTTAGTCGTAGAGACTTAGAGTTCAAGGAAGATGATTGGGTGTTCTTGAAGGTATCTCCCATAAAGGGGATCATGCGGTTTAGAAAGAAAGGGAAATTAAGTCCAAGGTATGTCGGGCCATATAGAATTATTCAAAGGATAGGTCAGCTGGCGTACAAGCTTGAGATACCACCTAAGATGTCATTAGTTTACCCGGTATTCCATGGGGCCATGTTGAAGAACGTAGTTAGAGATCCGTCCGCTATTATGCTGGTTGAGACCATTGAGGTTAGTGAAGAATTTTCATATGAAGAGATTCCGGTTGCTATCCTTGATAGACAGGTCCGAAAGTTGAGGAACAAAGAAATTGCATCCGTAAAGGTAGTATGGCGAAACCAGCAAGTCGAAGAAGCTACTTGGGAAGCCGAGAATGAAATGAAAAATAAGTACCCTCATTTATTTGAATAACCATGTAATAGCTCTACAAAGTTGTCCCCCCTAAATTTTGTATCACTTGTTCGTCTAATATAAAGACACTCCTTTCTAGTTATATGTCCCCCATGAGGCTTCGGTTGGCGTTATTTTGCGTTCTGATGTGTCATTTAATCTTATATATGTTGCTAAGGTGTGTTTCGGGGGCCAAACACTCGGGGTTTCATGGTGCCAAAAACTCGCAAGCTTGCCGCGGTTCGGACCTTTTGGATTGAACGGTAACCTACGGACTTAGAGGAAAATGTTTCATAGAAGAACGCATTTTTGCAGCCCATTATGCGGCCGCATAACCACTCTGCGGACCGCATAATGACCGCAGAGTGAAGCAGAAAATTGGCCAATTTTGAGGCCAGTTATGCGATCGCATAATCGCTTTGCGGGCCGCATACTGATCGCATATCTACCTTGAACTTGTGCGAAGGGGAGTTCTGCGGTGCATTATGTGACCGTAGAATAGGTATGCGGACCGCATACTAGTCGCATACACAGTCAGACAATTTAAGCCCTTGAGGGCTATTTCTGAGGTCACTTTGCGGACCGCATAACCATTATGCGGTCGCATATGCGACCGCAAACCTGTGTCGGGGCACCCATTTTCTTAATTTAAAACCCGACACCCATTCCGTTAAAACACCACTTTAGACCAGTGTGAGCCCATTTTTTGATATTTTCTAGAGTGAGAGAGAGAGAGTTCTAGAGGGAGGGCCTAATTTTCATCAAATTGATCTTCAATCATCACTTAAAGCTTTGGAAATATTCAAGTAAGGCACCAAATTCTTCATCCTAAAAGATATGACTTCATCACCCTAGCTCTTAATTCCAAACATAGCTATAATGGGGTACTAGTGTGACACTTCATGGGGATGGGGGTGATGACATTGCATGCATGTAAGATAAAAGGGTGTAGGGAGAATGTAAGCTAAGAATGGAGATGAATGGGTTATGAAAGATAAACCTCCCATGAAAAGAACCTTGAAACCTTAATACACACTTAGTATTTGATAAAATGTTCAAGTGGGCTAAAACCATAAATGTCTTCCTAATTTTTGTTCAACTTGTTATATTGCTAAAAATAGATTGAAGTTTCTAAGAGTTCCGGATAATTGTAGAGTCAAAGAAGATCGATTGAGGTATGTATGTCTAACTCTCTTCTTCTTAGAATCAAACTCCTGGTGTCCGAATAATTGGTGTAAGTTCTGACTTGATCATACTAGAATTGTTTGCCTTAGTGTGTTGGGTTGAAAGATTCATGATCCATAATTGTTCTAGATGTTTACCATGTCATCATGCTATTTAAGAAGGTAATTATGATTTTCCAAGCTCCTTCCCTTATGTGTGCAATGCCTTATGTGATGTTACTTATCGACATGAATGATGATGTTATTTGAACGAATAAAAAGGGAAGGACTTAAATTGTAAAATGTGCCCAAGTGCCAGGAACTACTTAATAAATGAGGTTGTTTGTGCCATGTAATGAAAGATGGGAAATAAATGAGAATTGAGTGAACAACTGAAATAGGTTATGTCTCAAGTGAGATGGCTTAGCCGATCGGGCCGAGATCAGACGCCATGCTGCTGTACACATGGTGGCATTTGTGTTGGAATTATTGATTTACATTGTGGATATGGATATGTCTCACTTGAGATGGCTTAGCCGGTCGGGCCGAGACCGGACTCCATGTAAAAACATGGTGGCATTGTGAGTTGTGGAACTTGTCACTAAAGATTATTAATCTAAAAAGATGGAAAGATTAACTCGCAAAGTATGTGATCCTTACTTGGTGTTTCTTTGTATTTTGTGAAGAACTTTTTGATTATTTTGACTGTCTTCTCTTTGTTTCACTGTTCAATTTACTAAGATTGGTGTTTTCCCTTACATACTAGTACTATTCGACAATACTAACGTCTTTCTTTTGCCGGGGGCGCTACATCTTTGAATGGATGTAGGTGGTTCCATCGCAGATAGCATCGATCGCAGATAGTGGTGCTCTCTTTCTCTCCTCAAAGCAGTCTTGGTTAGCCCCATTTCTTCCAGGGGTCATGTAGTTCTTCTTTTGTATAAGTTTTCACATTTTGAGGTATAGCCGGGGCCTTGTTGCCGGCATTGTCATGTTGGTCTTTTGTACCTTTAGAGGCTCTGTAGACGTTTATGTGGGTCATGTATGGATGTTGGGGTGGTCATTGGATCTAGTTGTATTTTGAAACTCTTTTCCACTTAATTTTAAACCGTATGTGCTTTTGGAAACTTAGCTATAATATAATGTATATAAGGAAAAGAAAATGAACTAGCAACGTTTATATATTTATATAACTGATCTCTCCCATGTTTAACAAATGGTGATGCGTTCCTTTTTAGGATTATGAATCAGTCGGGTAGGAAAGTTTTAATAGGCTTGCTCGACCGGGTTCACTTGATTGAGTGCCGGTTGCGCTCCCCGAGGTTAAGGCATGACATTAAGAAGCTCAATCGAGGTATGTTGGCTAAACCCCCTCTTATTAGAATTGAATCCCATGGTATTCATGAAATCGATGCAAATCCTAAAATGAACGTCGTAGAAATCGCTATCCCTAATGTGCTTGTTTTTAAAATATATGTGTAATATGTATTCCCATGCTTCCATCATGTTATCTCTTCGTCTGAGGAAATTTTAAAACTTATAATATGTGCAAATGCCGAGCCTTTAAGTCAAATTCGACTAAAGATTGTTATGCCAAATTGTGTGAAAAGCCTCTATGTGCCTTAGATTCTAAATTGCTCACATGTGAAATCAAAAAGTCTTGAATGAAAAATCGTGTTATTGTTGATGATAATAAAAATGTTGGAATGTGGAAAAGAACTTGAATCATGAAATTCGGCCAATCGTCAGGAATAACTTTACAATTGGGGCCACTTGTGCCATTGTATTGAAAAGATCGGAAAGAAATATGAAGTGAGATGACTGATTGAAAAGGGGTAATGTCTCGAATGAGATGTCTTAGCCGATTGGCCCGAGATCGGACTCTATGTAAGAACACAGTGGTATTGTGGATGCCATTGTGAATATGGTTGATATCTCAGATGAGATGGCCTAGCCGATCGGGTCGAGATCGGACTCCGTGTAAGAACACAGTGGTATTGTGGATTGTGGCATATTGGCACTAAACACCATCCAACCTAATAATGCGGGAATTGACTTAAAAATCTATGTGATCCTTAACTTGATATTTTAGTGTTATTCAAAGCCCATATTGCATTCTTGACTATTTCCCCATGTATTATTGTTCATTCTATTGAGATAGTGTTTTAGTTTTACATACTAGTACTATTCGACAGTACTAACATCCATTTTGCCGGGGGCGCTGCATCTTTAAATGGATGCCGGTGGTTCCATAGCAGACAATGTTGATCATAGATAGTGCTGCATCCTCTTCTCAGCGGACTCAGTGAGCCCCATTTCATTCCGGGGTCATGTATTGTACCTTTTGTTTATATTGTGGTCAATTTTTGAGGTATAGCCGGTGCCTTGTTGTCGGCACCATCTTTACTCTCTTTTGTATCTTTAGAGGCTCTGTAGACATTATGTGGGTTGTATATGGGTGTTAGAAAGGTCAGCGGATCATGAAGTATTTTGGACTCTTGTTCCACTCAGTCATAAGGATGTGTGTATTTTGAAACATAACAATGATGTAATAAAATGAAATGACTTAGTAATGTATATATGTATGAACTTTCTACTGCCTAACTAATGAGAGCATGCCTTCTCAGGATCATAGGTGAGTCGAGTAGATAGAGTCTAGCAGGTTTGCTCGACCGGGTCCACTCGGTTGAGCATCGGTCGCGCTCCCCGAGGTTGGGACGTGACAACATTCTGCCATATGCACCCCTATGAGTTCTCAGGTAGTTTGATCTAATCAAGGATGCACCCCTTTGGACGAGAACGACCCTGTATGAAGATGAGTACAATGTACAGATCCAGATCCCAAGGATAAGAAGACTTTAGCATTCATGGAATGATTTGATTATCATGCCGATGGGTTAGAATTCGTGGTGCCCTCCAGAATACTATGTCTGGATCGATGAGGAGGATGAGTTGGCTCAACCAAGCAAAGAAGAAATAGCTTGGCTGGAAGATGCAGTGGCAACCTTATAAATCTATCTTGAGATTTTACCTCAGTACGTTGTGACTACCTCCATGCACCGTCAAGTGGTCCCAAGGACAGTTGATCATATGCTGCCACCTCAGGAGGATGATGATCGAGTAGTCGAGTGTATACAAATTGAATCCGAGACTGAACCGGAAGAAGATACTGAAGAGGAGCCCGAATACAATGCTGAAGAAGAAGAAGAGGAATTTGAAGAAGACCCAAAAGAGGAACCGGAAGAGGAAGAATATATGGGAGATGATTTCGGGGATGGCTACTAGTGGCTAGTTGAATCTCCCCTTTTTTCTATCATGCGCCCTTTATCCCGCATCCTTTTCAATACCCTAAGGGAAAGCCTGTTGAGCCCATGTTATCTTATGTATGTTGGAAAAACAATGTTATAATCCCTGCTCCCGCCTGTTACAATCCAAATACTATTAATGAAAAACAACCAAAGTTTGCTTCGGAATGAAACGTGTCAAATCTAATTCTTCGTCAAATATTTGTAACGTAGGCTCACCTATGGCAAAGAGAGGTCCCTCGCACATTAGGAAACACACTTACTTGAATACGTGAACTAACTGCTCTATGTGCTAATATTTGTGCAAACACCGAAACTGACTTCTTCTCTTCTTTTCCATTCCTGTCTCGCATTACTTTATTCCCCGAAACAGAGGTTGGTTTGTGTTGACTCGAAAAATTGGCTTAACCTCCACACTACTTGAGATCAAAAGGGAAGATGTCTGCGATGGATGACCCGACCGGATATGCTTTGGTAATAGCCGATAACTCGGGGCAATCAGGAGAAAGGAATGTTACTCGGAATGATGAACATGTTGCTAGGATGACACAAGATATGGAATCATTAAGAGATAAAGTTTAACACATTCGGGAATTGGTGCATCTGGCCGTGACGACGCTCCCACAACCACCCCATTTTCCTTCACTAGATTTGATCCCCGATCATTTTCCTTCAACTAATCGCCAAGCAACCATTACCCCAACATCAGTCACTACAACCCAGATTGTACCCCCAGTAACCCGTGCAAACCCACCAAATCCTCCCATACATACCCCTTATATACCAAATTATGTTCAGGCACTGCAATACCCACTAGCCACCGCCAACACAGTTCATACGCATCCTCATGATGGGGTCACCCTCACCAACAATCAAAACTAGGACATACCTGCGGCACATACTGCTACACACAAGCGATATGTTCTACCTGTATATACCACTTCAGAACCCACTTTAACAGCACCCCTCACGGTCAGGTTGCCTTATGAAGATGATCATTATGCTGAAATGGAGAGGGGGGATAAGTATAAAGAGGAAGAGTCGATGTACAAATAATTATGAGCATTAAGGAAACAAATGAAGAACCTTTAGGTCGCTCGAGGGAGCGAAAGTCTAGATTACGAGGATTTGTGTATAGACCCTGATGTGGACATGCTGGTAGGATACAAGCCTCCGAAGATTGACATCTTTGATGGGACTGGTGACCCCCATGCACACTTGAGAGCCTACTGCGATAAGCTAGTTGGAGTAGGAAGAAATGAGAAGTTAAGGATAAAGCTATTTATAAGATGTTTGACAAGAGAGAAACTCACATGGTACACCCTCCAGGATCTTAGAAACTGGAGAGATAGGCAGGATTTGGCAGAAGACTTCATTAACCATTTCTGGTTCAATACAGAAATTGCCCTATATAGGTTCACCCTAGTAAATTTGAAGAAGAAACTGTCAGAATCATTTCAAAAGTGTGCCCGTAGTTGGAGGTCAGAGGCTGCCAGGACCCAGCCCCTGCTAGATGAAAATGAGCTGACCAAATACTTCATCAAGGCTCAAGAAGGAATCTACTTTGAAAAGATGATGGGCATGATAGGGCAGAAGTTCCCTAAACTTGTTAAAATGGGAGACTTTTTGGAGGAAGGTATTAAGTCAGGAATAACACAATCCATGGCTATGTTACCAATAACTAGCAAGGTAATTTAGTCTAGTTCGATAGGCAGCAGAAAAAAAAAGAAAGAAGAGGTATCAGCAATCGCTCCCTATTACCAGCCCAATTCACCCCATGGAAACAACTCTTACTCTCCGAACACCCATCTTCCACACCCGCCTACTTATGCTCCAATATACAACACACAACCATACTATAACCCCCAACCTCAATATGACCCATCTCTCACCCATATAAATCCCAATCCACCACGACCATATGCTTCAGTTCAGACCACCACCCATCAAAATTGACCCACCTATGCACCCCAACCTCGCCCAAATTTCGAAGAAAGAGGTCCCAAAAAACTACACCCCGATTGCTGAACCTTTGGCTCAATTGTTTGAAAGATTAAGGAGAGTTGGCTTGATACATCTGGCTCAATAGGAAACACTAAGGCTACACGGGTTACACCCCGAATGACTTTGATGGTCACTATACAGTTAAAACATCCAGAGAAGGTCCGAACATACCAGCATCAGTCCACTGCCGTTATCAAGAATAAGGAGGATCGGTAATACAAGACAGTCCTATGGACATATCAACAGAAAGGGAAAGACACGATGACGGATTCTGCAGTGGCCCATGGAATGACCAGGTCAGGGAGGTGTTACGCTCCGGAGGAGATAAACCAAGGATATCCAGGAAGTGAACAGATTCAAAGAAGGAATGTAATCGATGATGAGACCGCAATAGTTTGGAAAATGATGTCAGCCAAAGAATACTCTGTAGGTGAGCAATTAAAGAAAACCTCTGCACATATATCGATCATAGATCTGCTGTTGAGTTCTGAAAGTCATAAAGATGCCTTGATAAAGGCGTTAAGTGGAGTGAGTATGTCGAGCAACACTACCAGTGAGGCATTGGCAACAACCTACAGGAAGATGGTTGAGGCGGACATGATTACCTATCGAAGAGATGAACTCTCAGTAGAGGGTGTGGGTCACAACAGGGCCTTACATATTATCGCCAAGTATGGGGATAAAGTGGTGTCCCGAGTACTTATCGATGGAGGATCCGAAGTCAATATCTGCTCGATCTCTACTCTTTGAGAGTTGGGTATTCATCTGAGAGAAGTTAAAGAACGTCATGTGAGGGTGAGAGCTTTCGACGGATCACAAAAAGACGTCATTAGAGAAATCTACTTAGCTCTACAAATTGGACCGGTTGAGTTCCTAATACTGTTCCAAGTAATGGACATTTCATCCTCATAAAACCTGTTGTTGGAAAGACATTGGATATATATGGCAGGGGAAGTTACATCCACCTTCCATTAGTGCATGTAGTTCGAGTGAGATTGTCAGGAGATTGTAGTTCATGGTGAATGGAGCCAGTCAGTTTATCTAGAACATGTAGTTTCATTCATAGAAGGATTGGACGGGGTCGCCTTTCATGCGGTCGAGATCATAAAGACTATGGAGATAGAGGAGACTGAGAAAAATTTGGGTTTGGAGCCACCATACAGATTAGAGATGGCTATGAGAGAAATGATGAAGTACGGGTACCGACCAGGGGCCGGGCTGGGAGCTAGATCAAATGTGATAATGGAGCCAATTAAGCCAAGAGGACAGAAAAGTAGAGCTAGTTTAGGGTATCTTCCTCCTAGTGGAAAGACTTACAACGGTGGCTTTGGGAAGATGGCTTTTGTGCTAAAGCGTGTTCCGGGCCCGGGTCAGAGCTCAACACTAGAGGAGGACATCGTTTATGGAATGGGAAGGTTGTTCATGACCATGATCAAGGAATGCTATGACAAAGTTGATATCAAGACACCGACCATTCAAGATGCCGAACCAGGAGAGGATTTGCAGAATTGGACCACAAGCCTGTCATTGGTTCGCGGGGGAGTCTTGGTAGTGTGGAATTGTAAACATTTTGAAAAAAAGTGCACGGTCAATTATGGCTTGACCCGTGCCTGTACTCTTTTTTCAATTGCCTCTTTCAGCGCTTTTAGATGTTCCCTTTGATGAAATAAAAAGAATTGCTTTCTTAAAATTATTGCAAACTCATTTTTCACTTCGTGTATACTTAGTTTTTCTTTTTAAAAATCAAATCGATAAAAAGCTACGTTCCGTGAATATAACATATAACGAAACCCTCGAGCAAAGCGATCAAAACTATGAGGAGTACGACGAACGTATGATGCCATATAACCTCCCACAAGAGATCGAGCAGTTGAAGAACTATAAAAAGCCTAACCTTGAAGAGACAGAATTATAAACCTGGGAAGTGAAGAAGATGTGAAAGAAACTCGAATCAGCATCTATTTAGAAGTAGAGCAGAAAGAAGAACTGGTCGAACTCCTCCGATAATATATCGACATAATCGCGTGGTCATATGACGGCATGCCCGGGTTGAGCACTGATATCATTTCACATCGGTTGCCTACCGATGCTGCCAGATCGCTAGTCAAACAAAAACCCAGAACGTTCAAGCCAGATTTGAATTGGAGGATAAAAGAAGAAGTGACAAAGCAAAGAGAGGAAAATCTTGTGAGGGTCACCAATTATCCCACATGGTTGGCAAATATTGTATCGGTGCCAAAGAAGGACGGGAAGATCAGGCTATGTGTGGACTATCAAGATCTTAACAAGCCCAATCCAATGGACGATTTTCCTTTACAAAACATTCATATCCTCACCGAGAATTGTGCAAAGCACGAGCTGCAATCATTCATGGATTGTTTCACCTTGGGGAGTTTATTACTACAGAGTCATGCCGTTCATCCTCAAGAACGCCCATTCTACTTACATGAGGGCCAACATCATCATCAAATCTCGAAAGAGTGCAAAACATTTGGAGGAGCTGAAAAGGTTTTTCGAATGATTGCAGAGGTATAGTATGAATTTGAATCCCGCAAAGTGTGCATTCGGAGTCCCTGCCGGAAGGAGATCCGTGAGAAATTCAGAATCATCCATCGTAACTCTACAGCCTACAGATCATAAATGGATGGGGCAGTTGAATCAGCCAACAAAAATATCAAAAGGATCTTGCGAAAGATAGTGGACCACCATAGGCAATGTCATGAGAAATTATCCTTCGCCTTACTAGGTTATCAGACCACCATGAGAACATCCACTGGGGAAACGCCATATATATTGGTATATGGCACCAAAGTTGTGATACTCGCAGAGGTTGAGATACTGTCCTTGAGAGTCATTTAGGAAGCCAAGTTAGATGACGCAGAATGGATACGGGTCAGGCAGGAGAAACTCGTGCTCATTGATGGGAAGAGAATGGACGCAGTGTATCATGGTCAGATGTATCAAAATAAGATGGAAGTGCATCCAACAAGAGGGTGAAACTTCGTCAATTTACACCGGGGCAGTTGGTTTTGAAGAAGATATTCCCTCATCAAGAAGAAGCAAAGGGAAAGTTTGCGCCAAATTGGAAAGGTCCTTACATGGTACATCGAGTATTGTCGGGATGAGCTATGATCTTAGCAGAAATTGACGGACAAGTCATCACGAAGTCTATCAATTCAGACACAATCAAGAGATACTACATTTGAAGACGGTAGAGTTAGGTTTTGGTTGTAACTGAACTACGCCCGACCTGACTTCTCACGGAGGGATACATAGGCAATCCACATAGGGTCCGGTCTCTCTCCCCCTCTTCTTTTGTAATAAAAAACAAAACATCATTTTGTATGTATTCAGAACTATGCCACGACTTGATTTCCTTTGGCTGGAATATGTAGGCAATCCTCGACGGATTCAGTCATCTGTTGTAATTGAACTACGTTCTGGCCTGATTCCATTTGGATACGTAGGTAGTCTGAGTTAGACTCGACCACTTCATTTTTAATCTCATCATTTTTCATCTATTGTAATCAAACTACGTTTTGACCTTATTCTATTTGGATACGTAGGCTGCCTAAATCAGGCTCGGTCATCATCATAATTTCTTTATCATTACCCACGAACTACGTTTAGACCTAATTCCATTTTGGATACGTAGGCAACCTGAAAAGGTTTGCTCATAACCCTAGGAAAACCTTTGTAACACATTTGTTTAGATTAGGATGCAATCAGAGCGGCAAGAAGCTATGTCATCACGGGCATATCCGAGAATCAACCTGAATAGGACAGAGTCTTCTAGAAATAACGTTCGCACCTGAGGGAATTTCTAAACATGTCATAATCCGGAACGATGTCATTTCCCGTAAAAATGAATTATTTTCAAATGTTTTTTTAAAACACTATCATTCCACCTACTGAACATCATGGCATAAGGCAAATCCAGGACTATGGTCAACGCAAACCGCCCCTCCCC
>AWOL01S0011635.1:29607-43589 GCA_000715115.1 Nicotiana otophora
CCCCAAGACTTTTACTTTTAATGCAGGACTGGCAGGATATAAGGAAATGCTGGGGCAATGAAGAATCCACTACTCTCTCATAACTATCATCTCTCTTTCATGATTTAAATTATTTACTCATAGGACTTAGGACTAACTCGGAAATCCTTTGCAGGTATTCTGGAACCAAGCTGATGATACACTCGGAGCATATTGCAAATAACAAATAGTCTGCTACACCAAGCAGAGAACTTTGTATGTAGTGAGCGGCTGGCCTTACCAATCGGAGCCATGCATATAGCAAATCGCCTGCTCAACCAAGTGGAGCACTTTCTATATAGCGAGTCGCTGGCCCCGCCAACTGGAGCCATGTATATAGCAAACCGTTAGCTCAATCAATTGGAGCATCTTGTACAAATCGAGGCATTGGCTTTTCCAATCAAAGCCTGTATATAGAAAAGTGTTCTCTTCACCAACGCGAGCGTTTCGCACCGCTACTCCGCGGTATCGGAGATTACAAGTAGATAGTCGTAAACCCTTTCGCCAATGTTCTGCCAATCGATGGTCGCATTTATATTGCAGCCAAGAGTACCTCTTGGGCATGCTCCTTATTTATTTATTTATTTTATCTCGAATGCTTTGAAATTTTGTTGTGTAGCTTACAACCATATTACATTTTTCAAGGCAGAAACTCCTATCACTCGGAGATACTTTACTTTTCAAGTCAGATACCCCCATCACGCGGAGATACTTTGCATTTCAAGTCAGATACTTCCATCACGCGGAGATACATTCTACATTACAAGTCAATTACTCCCAACGCGAGAAGTCTTAATGCTCTGACAACCGCGGAATGGTACACAACCCGGCTAACAATCGAGTCAAATTCACGTATCCCATCGTCCCAATCCCCAAATAACGGCTAGTCAGAAGCCATGCATTATTTACATTACGTCTCAACATATCTGCAATACGATATATGGGTATGTGTATGTTTTATTTTGCAGGACCAAACATCATGATGTGGAACTTCTTCTAAGCAGCAAACCAAGATACAACGCTATGAGGGACAACAAACTCATAAACGGGCCAGAGATCAAAACTCAAACTCAAATTCGATTAGTGGAACTCTAATTCTTCAAATCTTTCAAATCAAGCTGCAATTCAGAGCTATCATAGGTACCAAATTCTTCTGTTTCACAGCATCGTCATAACACGATACTGGGGCAATTCCTACGAGCACACCCTTCTCCAAATCATCACACCGGAACTACATGAGGCATGATCCTGGTTAAGCTCGAGGTATGTAAGCATTTCAAAGCCAGAATTTGGCTCCAACTCTCCAAAATTCTCTCGGAGTCTTCCTTAACTCCTTCCTTAATTCTACAACTAATAATCTTCCTTAAATCCATATGCCATTCCTGCAATATATTCCTAAGGTCGGGATAAAATTGGCCTTAATTCGATTTCTTTGCTCGAAAACTCTTTCATCGACTCCGGTTAAAGAGGGACAGCTGTTGACGACCAATTTTGACCGTCCTTTTAAACAATTAATTTATTTATACTTATTAATTTTCAATAAATATGTTAAGATATTTTATAATTGATAATACCTATTTTAAGTAATTAATGGTGTTAATTAGTAATTTAGTAATTATATAATTACAAACATATTATCTTTACTATTTGTGAAACTATTAAAATAACTCTTATATTCATCACATAGTTTTATAATCAATTTAACAAGGTTATTTCTCAATTTTGGCAACATAACCCATTTTTCAAAATAAATCCGAAAATTAGTGCAGTAAATAGGAAATAAGATATTTAGTAATTAATTAACTAATTACAGTAATTAATAGTGTATTTGATAATTTAATTGTTATTACATTTTATTGAAATTATTTAAGTTCATTTAAATCAAATGTTTTAAAGGTTAAAGACTGAAATGACTACATTTACAACTGTATAATTTAATACGAAATGGCTATTCCATATATTAAAACCAGCCCTGATCAAAATCTGACCCAGTCCAAACACTCCTCCCTTTCCACTTTGCAAGCCAGGCCACTCTCATTGAGCCAATGAGTTCGTGCCACATCACCTCTCCACAACACTCATAAAAGAAACACAATCAATCAAGGCCGTCCATCCTTCATATCAACGACTCACGTTTATCTTATTTTTCCCTTTAATTTTAATACCCCATTAGATTTAATCTCCACCGTCCAAATACAAAGAACCAACCGCTTCCATAATTCTTTATTAGATAAAAGGAACGAGAAGAAGAATCAACCAGGCGAGTGTTCTTGAAGAGAAAATCATGGTGGAACAAGCGTGCGGAGAATTCTAAACTAGAAATATGCAAAATAAAAAGACTCCATGGGAACTGTCCATATCCGGTTCATCCTTCGGAACCATATCACATCCCAGATCTGGTGAGTAGAGTCTTGAGGATAGGTGCGGAGACGTCTGTACTTATCTTCGAGAGGTTGTCAATTGTTTTAGGAAACTTCCCTTGCTTTTATTCCTTATCATGCATTTTATTTGTTTGGAATTTGAACTTATCTTTTCTATTCTCTCATAGATTGTAAGGAAACATTCAGCTACAATAGCGGAGGGAAGAGAATAAGTGCCTCTAGCCAGAGCAGGGATTGGCGGGGCCTCGGGTGGGGCTAGAGCTTCAGCTAGAGGCCGCGTGGTTGCACCTAGAGGTGGATCACCCACTGAAGCTTATGGGTGTCATACAGTAGTGTCAGTGGACCCACCTACAGATTGAGAGGCAGATCCGATTGATGAGTAGGTGGAGGTACCAGTACCAGATCAGATTCTATGGGGCTTGTTGCTACGCAGTTTTTTAAGATGCTTTAACCAAGATGGTGAGTTTTATTGATAGCATGGTTTAGGCTGGTGTTAGTCTAGTGGCCCCAATGACTTCTCAGGCTGTAGGGGGGTCCAGACCTTAGTGACTTGTCAGGATGCAACTCATTTTGGTTTTAGGCCCGTGATGCCTACCAATGAGCTGAAGAGGATGGACAAGTTTCAAAAATTTGCACCCTCCTCATTCCAGCGGTATGCCGTCAGAGGATGCTCGGGAGTTATTAGACCAATGCATGAGATTTTGTGCAACATAGGACTAGTAGAGTCCAATGGGGTTGATTTCACTCTCTTTTAGATGTAGGGATCAACGAAGAGGTGGTGGCAGAACTATGAGTAATGTAGACTAGTAGGGTCACTTACTCTTACTTGGGATCAGTTTTCACAGCTTTTCTTGGAGAAGTTTATTCCACCTGCTCAAAGGGATGATTTATGCAGTTAGTTTGAGCATTTATAGTAGGGTAGTATGATAGTCACCTAGTATGAGATGAGGTTTATTGATTTGTCTCACCATGCAACTATCGTGATCCCTACTGAGAGGGAGAAGGTACATAGCTTCATCGAGGGGTTTACTTATGGCACTAGACTTCAAATGGCTAGAGAGGCCGAGACTAAGACTACATTTCCCTAGGTGGTAGATTTTGCTAGGATGACTGAGCGCATTCATTGCCAGGGGGAGAGAGGCAATTAGTGATAAGAGGCCTCGTTATTTTGGTGGTTTGAGTGGTGCCTCATTTGGAAGTAGGGATCAGTTCGGTAGAGGTCGTACTATCAGGCCAGTTCAATCAGCACTTCACGTTTCCCGTGGTACTTTCGGTGGCCATAGTAGTTATGGTTCTCGCTTAGGGCAGTCATCGTATGGCACATATCCAGCTTATGATCCTATTAGTGCACCCCTAGTGTAGAGTTCCTTTATTAGTTATTCAGGTCATTAGGGGAAACTACAGATTCAATAGCCACATCAGCTGAAGGGTTTTTTTGAGTGCAGAGATGCAGGTCACATCAAGAGGTATTATCCTAGATTATAAAGTGGTATGACACTGTAGGGTCCAGTCCATGATTCCAGCATTAGTTGCCACACTGCCTTCCCAACCAGCTAGGGGTAGGGGTCAGCCAAATAGAAGTGGAGGTCAACCAGTTAGGGGTCGTCCTAGAGGAGAAGGATAGACCAGTGGAGGTAAGGTTCATTGTTATGTATTTCCATGTAGGCCTGAGGTAGAGACATCCGATGTAGTTAGTACAAGTAATATCTCAGTTTGTCATAGAGATGCTTCGATACTGTTTGATTTGGGTTCTACTTTTTCGTATATGGCCTCATATTTTGCATCACGCTTGAGTATACCTTGCGATTCTCTTGACATTCATGTTTATGTGTCTACACTAGTGGGGGATTCTATTGTAGTTGTGTCACGACCCAAAATCCCACCAAAGCTCGTGATGGCACCTAACATTTGATACTAGGTAAGCCAACATGCAATAAGGATTCAAAACAATAAAACTAGACATAATATGTCTGAATTAACATAAATAATAGAATAAAGCTCCAACAATAGCTAATACAGTGATACTTAATACCAAACTCTCAAAACCAAGTAGTACATAGTCATGAGCTCTAAAATTGAATACACAAAAATATTTCAATAGTACAATATTGTCTGACTGTATAAATAACAGTAAGAGATAAGGGAAGGGTACTCCAAGGGTCTGCGGCTATCTACTGCCGCCAATGCCTGGATCTACACAAAATGTGCAGAAGTATAGTATGTGTACGGGACAATGTGTACTCAGTAAGTATCAAGACTAACCTCGGTAAAGTAGTGACAAGGTTCAAGTCATGTGATTCTCACTAATCAAAGAACCTGTACAATATACATAATAACTTACAACAAGGATATAACAAGATGGAATATCATCAACTGTCGAATCAAGAGTTATCAACTCAGCATAGATAATCAATCTTGACAGTCAAGTCATCAACAAATAACAGAGGCATAAAGTAGCATGTTAAAGTTCAAAATAAAAGCATATAAAATGCATAATAAAGCATAGAGGATTCACTTGCATGGTCAAAGATTCCACCTTTATGCTCAAAACTCTCCATCATTGGATTCTATATCAGAATCACCATTATCAGTCAATTTACCATTAATCCGCGTGTACGCTATCAAGAGATAAACATGAGAGGGAGACCATAGGGGGATGAATTCATATCCACATGCTTCATGACAAAGACCTCGCCCATAACAATAACAATATCATCATAACCGCAGGAGAAAGAGCTCGTGCCATAATATTATCAACACCACAATATACGCACGGAAGAGACCTAATGGCAACACCAAATCAATTTGCTCAATATGTCAATATATGCCACAGTCATAACAATCCAAGATACAAATTTATCATAAATGAGATATATGATCACAATTCATATATAAGGTGCACAAGAGCATAATAGTAATGAAGTGCGGATATGTGCTAAAGATGTGAAACATGACTACGACTAAATCAATTATAAAAATAATTCCACAATAACCCATCTCGGCTAATTAGGAGATAGTAATCCTAAACATGGTCTCTAGCATGAAAGGATGAGTACACGTAGTCATACAATGATTAAACATATATATCATATAAAGCACACAATCCAAAAAATGCTTATAAGAACCCTAAAGTTTAATCCTGTCATAAATCATACATAGCACCCGCATATACACTCGTCACCTCACATTTACGTCGCAACTCACATATATGCATTTAGACAAATAGGCTCAAATCCTAAGGGTTATTCCCTCGCACAAGATTAGGTAAGATACTTACCTTAATAAGCCCAAATCAACCTTCTAGAATCTCCTTTCCCATAAAAAGCACCTCCAACCAGCTTAATTTTATCAAAAATAACTCAATGATGTCAAACAAAGCTATAGGAATTAGTTCCAAATAATAAAGCTTCAATATATATTCGATTCCCAAAAAGTCAACGAAAGTCAAATGGCGCCCACATGTTCAAAACTCGAGTCAAGGGGTAGATACCGACTACCCATAACCCCAAGAGTCTAATTATGTGTTTAGATTCAAAAACCACGTTCAAGTCATAGCTCAAAACCATAATTTTCACTCTCTTAAGTTGTAGAAACCATTCCCAAATAAACCTCAAAATTCCATATTTTGGGTGTTAACAATCCTTATAGATTCTTGAAATAGTACCAAAAATGAGTAGAAATAACTTACCCCAAAGTTTTGTATGAAAATCTCCAAGCAAAATCGCCCCTCTCCAAGTCTAGTGTTCAAAATATGAAAGAATGGGCTAAAATATGAAAGAATGGGCACGTGTCTCACGTTCGCGAAGCATAAAATTTGCATGTGCCCAATACTAACTTTATGAACGCGCCATAGCAATCGCAAACACAAAGGCCAGACAGCCAAACCTTCCGCAAATGCAACCAAGACCTCGCGAGTGGGAAAGCCAACACCCCCAGCTCCCACTTCATATCGCGAATGCAACCCTCGTGGCGCAAATAGGAAGAGCCAATCCGACAGTCATCGTGAATGTGACCAGCTAGGCACGAATGCGAAGAAGAAATCCTCCCCAACACCAAAACTTGCATCGTGAATGCGAGGCTCCTTTTGCGAATGCCATGAACACCAGACACCAGCAAAATCAGCCAACTCCAAACATGCTTCGGGTGGTCCGTAACTCATCCGAACCACCCGGGACCCCATCCAATCATATCAACAAGTCCATAAACACAACCTGGACATATCAAAAGTCTTAAAATATATACAATAATATCACATTAATAAATCAAATATCAAAACATAAGTTGAACTTCTCTTAAGTTCGTGAACCTCCAAACTTCCAACTAAGCGCCCGATTCAAGCCTAACCAAGCCGGATTACATTCATACTTTGCACATAAGTTTCAAAAGATAAAAGAATGCATTCCATGTTCCAGAACAAACATTTGAATCCGATATCGTTAAAGTCAACTCCCGGCCAAACTTAGGAACTAAACAAATATTACAATTGTCAACTTTTGGCAAATAGAGCCAAAACATTCAAGGAACCTTCAAATCCTAATGCGAATATATGCCTAATCCCAAAATCACTATACGACCATCAAATCACCAATCCGAGGTCATTTATACAAAAGTCAACCTTGGTTGACTCTTACAACTTACGATTCCAACAATAAAACTAAGTGTTCCAATTCACTCCCAAACCTCCCTAGAACCAAGAAAACTATCCCCACGAGTTATAAAATAACAAACATGCATACGAAAAATATCAGACAGGAAAACGATGCTCAAATACACAAAACCACCGCCCGAGTCATTACAAGTTGATCGGGTGTACCGATCTTGTGTGGTTACTATTAATGGTTTTGATACCATGGTTGATCTTTTGTTGTTGGATATGGTGGATTTTGAGGTTATTCTATGCATGTACGGTTTGTCCATGTATCACGCTATATTGGATTGTCAAGCCATGGTTGTGACTTTAGCTATGCTAGGGTTTCCTAGATTAAAGTAAAGAGGGACCCTTGGCTATTCCACGAGTAGGGTGATTTCATTTTTAAAGGATCAACGCATGGTTTAGAAGGGGTGTTTAGCATATTTGGCATATATTTGAGATTCTAGTACGGCGGTTCCTTCCATAGATTTAGTACCGGTTGTGAAGGAGTTCCCATAAGTATTTCCTGTAGATCTACCGAGCATGCCATCTGATAGAAATTTGATTTGTGTATTGGCTTGGTTCTGGGCACTCAACCTGTATCTATTCCACCATACCATTTGGATCCAGCCGAGTTGTTAAATGAGCAGTTGTAGGATTTGCTTGATAAGAGATTCATTAGAATGAGTGTTTATGCTTTGGGTGCGGCAATGTTGTTTGTAAAGAAGAAGGATGCTTCGATGAGAATGTGCATTGATTATTGATAGTTGAACAAGATTACTATCAAGAACAAGTATCTATTACCTTGTGTTGATGATTTGTTTGATCAACTTCAGGGTGCCAGGGTGTTAGCCAAGATTGATTTGAGATCGGGATATCATTAGGTGAATATTAAGGCTTCGATGTCCCTAAGACAACTTTTAGGACCCATTATGGTCATTATGAGTTCTTGGTGATTTCACTTGGGTTGAATAATGCGCCAACGACTTTCATGTATTTGATGAATCGGGTGTTCAAGCCTTATTTGGATTCATTTGTGATTGTGTTCATTGATGATATCTTGGTTTACTCTCGTAGTAGGGAGGATCATGAGTAGCACTTGAACTAGTATTTTAGACTTTAAAGGATTAGAAGCTTCATGCTAAGATTATGAAATATAAGTTCTAGTTGGATTCAGTTACAATCTTGGTCATATTATGTATAGTGATGGTATTAATGTTGATCTTAAGAAGATTGAGGTAGTTCAAAAGTGGCCTAGACCCTCTTTAGCTATGGTGATTCGAAGTTTCTTAGGTTTGGCAGGCTACTATCATTGCTTTGTGGAGGAATGTTTTATATATTACAGCTCCATTAACTAAGTTGACTCAGAAAGGCGCTCCTTTCAGATGATCGAACAAGTGTAGAGAGCTATTAGAAGCTCAAGACTGCTTTGATTACAACCCTAGTGTTGGTGTTGCCCACAGCTTTAGGGATTTACACGGTGTTTTTTATGCTTAACGCATTGCCTAGTGTAGTGTTGATGCAGGATAGCAGGGTGATTGCTTACGTGTCTTTGTAGTTGAAGACCCATAAGAAGAATGATCCAGTTCATGATTTTGAGTTGGCAGCTATTGTACACGCGCTCAAGATTTGGAGGCATTACTTGTATAATGTGTCATGTGTGGATTATACTGATCATCACAACCAAAACACTTATTCAAGTAGAAGGATTTGAATTTGAGGCAGTGTAGATAGCTTGAGTTGCTTAAGGATTATTATATACTTATCTTGTATCATCCGGATAAGGCAAATGTTGTAGCAGATGCCTTGAGTATAAAGGCTAAGAGTATGAGGAGTTTGGAATTCATTCTAGCTAAGGATAGGCCTTTGGATTTAGATGTTCGGTCCTTGTCTAATAGATTTGTAAAGTTGGATATTTCTGAGGCTAATGGAGTTCTTACATGTGTTGTTTCATAGTCGTCCTTGTTTGAGCGCGTTAAGGCTCGCTAGTATGATACCACATTTGTTGGTGCTTAAAGACATGGTGCAGCGAGGTCTGCCAAGAAGGAGGTTATTGTAGATGATGGTATATTGTGACTTCAGGGCCGGATCTGTGTTCATAATGTTGATGGTCAAAGAGAGTTGATTTTTGAGGAGGTTCACAGTTCGGCGTTTTCTATTCATCTAGGTGCCACAGTACTAGAAACATTACTAGAAAATCTGGTTGGCCTCCTCAACTCATAAGTCTGCCACCATCCGTTGGATACCCCGGTCAGGTGAAATGTAGGGAATGCAGCCCCACTGGTGTCCAATAGACAAGCTGTGTGAATTCGTTGACACCTATCTAGAAAATCCAAAGCATCCTCAGACTCTGCTCTACTGAACTCTATAGGCTTAAGAGTTCCAAACCGCTCTAGTCTCGTTTGCTCCTCATCACTCATAGGTAGGCCAACTTCGGCCCGAGCAACAGCAACCAGCTAGGTTGGCAGTAGACCCGGTGTCTGGAATCCCTGAGCTAGCTGCTCTAGATTACGGGTGGGGGGAGTCTGGGAACCTCCACCGGCCTATGAAGTGGTTGGTATAGCTGGAACCAGAACCGCCTAAGCCAGGCACATGCATACAGTCAAAATCTGGGCCAAGGCCTCCTGAAGGCTTGGGATAACAATGGGCACTACTGATGCCTGAGCTAGTCCCATCGGCTCAACAACATCTGGTGCCTGATCCTCAACTGGAGCAACTGGTGGCTCCACAGGTGCTCCTCTGGCTGTAGTACGAGCTGCACCACGTCCTCTACCGCGGCCCACGCCTCTCACGGCCCTAACTGGTGGTACTAGTGGCCATCCGCCTTATCTGGTCGTACTTGTACTCACGATCTGTGAGAGAATTGAAGAGTCAAATTTCAAGCCTCAGAAATAACAAATCCACACAACAAGAATGCAATAAGGTGCAGTTTCCTAACGGTTCGGTAGACTCTCAAAGATAACTACAGACGTCTCCCTCCTAATCCGCAAGACTCTACTAAACATGCTCATGAATCGTGAGGCCTAAACAACCTATTGCTTTGATACCAACATTTTATGACCCAACTCCCACCGGAGTCGCGACGACGCTTAACCCTACTTGCCAGACAAGCCAACAATCAATTAACAGCTAAATATTTGAGTAAAACATGGTTTAATATACTTAACAACGGAAATATCATAATTCTCTAATAAGAAAAATAATAAACTACTACAACAACCCTCAAAATCTGGTGTCCACGAGTACATGGCACTACTGAGTAACAAAATATATACCAAATCCGTAATACAACTGTCTGAACAGTAGAACAGTAATAGAAAAATAAGAAAAAGAGAGTCAAGGTATTCAGACGTCATAGCAGTTACCTTGAAGTCTCCAAGATCTAGTACTAGCACGGATCTAGCAATCACCACGTCCAAATGCACCTGGATCTGCACGCAAAATGTAGAGTGTAGTATGAGTACAACCGACCTCATGTACTCAATAAGTAATAGAACTAACTTTGGGGTGAAAGCAGTGACGAGTTCAGAAGAGGACAGTCAGAATCCAATATAATGACAACACAGATAAAATGATGACAATGACAATAAATAACTCAAAGGAATTATCGTAATCGGCTTGTTCATGTTACATAAATTTAGACATGCTTTCAAATTCAACAATTAAAGCCCAACACTAATAGGAATATGTTAATTGCAGCTTGCACGAGGAATGGTACATCTCTATGCCTTCATGCCAAGTATACATGTCAAATGAATGATTTCACGATGATATCCGCAAGTACTCTCACTCTCAAAATACTCAATTTGTCTGTCTCAAATGTCCGCTCATCACACACACAAAATCACTCAGCACTGTACGGGTTCCTGGCATTAATGCCCCTCACAAAAGCACATGTATATATTATTGTGCCTGCGTTCCCTATTGGTATGTCAAACTCTGAACCGGCGGATCCTACCCAAGCTATAATAAAAGCAACTAAGGCTTGCCATGGCATGCAGAAAGAACCATATAATAATAATAATGGTAAAGACGATATGGCCCACTCCGGCGTGTAGCCCGATTCACAATAACACTCTCAACACGGCTCTCATGCCCACCTCAGTCATCAATCTCTCAAGTCTCAAGGGCTCATAATCTCATACAACTCATCCCAAAAACTCCACATATGGAACAACAATGATAATATGTGATGCAACAATGAACGATGAACAGAGACTAAGATTTGACATGCCAAATGAAGAATTATGACTGAGTGTAAAAGTACAATTAAATCAAATAACCCAAAACAACAGAAATAGCCTCATTAGGTCTCAACTGAATAAGCACATAGCCTAAACATGATTTCTACCATGAATCACAACTCATTTACTCTAACAAGTAGGAATTACATGGATAAAACAAGACTTGATTGAAGCATAGTACAAAAATCAACTCGGATCATGATTACCATGGTGCACCCCCACACGCTCGTCACCTAGCATGTGCGTCACCCGAACACAACACAAATAACATGTTTTCCAGGGACAATTACCCTCAATTCTAAGTTTAGAAATATTACTTACCTCAAAACGCGCAAATCAATACTCCAACAATCCCTTCCCACGCGTATTAGTGACTCGAATCTAGTCACAAGCAACTTAATATCAACAAACAATGTCGTAGGAAACTACTTCAAACAATAAAGTTTAGATCTTTATCAAAATCAAAAAGTCAACCCCGGGCCCGCACCTTGGAACCCGGTCAAACTCATAAATTCCAAACACCCATTCCGATACAAGTCTAACCATACCAAAATTATCCAATTCTGACTCCAAATCGACTATCAAATCCTCAAATCATTTTTGAAAAGTTTTTACAAAATTCTCAATTTATCTACTTCAATCCTCAAATAAATGATAAAAACTAAGTTGGAATTGTGAATAATGAACAAATCCATGACAAAGAGACTTACCCCAATCCAAATCGTGAAAATCCCCTCCAAAATCGCCCAAACTGAGCTCTACAACTCAAAATATGATATAATAGCTCTAACCTCGAAATGGGATTTAAAAGAGTCTGCCCGGTCATTCCTCTTCGCGAACGCGGAAGATGCCTCACGTTCGCGAAGCACAAATAACACCAGTTGTCAAAACCTCCTACGCGAACGCGACATTTTCATCACGAACGCGATGGTCAACACTCTACAGTTACGCGATCGCGGTCCTGGTCTTGCGATCGCGAAGAACACACGCCTGCCACCCCTGAGCCTTACCTCCCTTCTATGCGAATGCGTCACCAAGCTCACGTTTGCGGTGAACAACCTGCCCCAACCTTCGCGAACACGTACCTGAACTCGCGAACGTGATGCGCAATTTCCACCAGCCACCAAATAACTCTACGTGATCGCTATCCTCTCTTCGCGATCGCGTATAAGGAAACCAGATGCACATGTTCAGCAGTTCTTAAAAGTCCAAAATGAAGCCGAACTTGATCCGAATCATGCCAACAAGTCCTTAAACACGATAAGAACTTACTCAAATACTCAAATCACATCAAACAACATCAAAGTTACGAATCACACATCAATTCAAGCCTAAAACCATATCATATCAACTCCGAATGACCTCAAATTTTGCATGAAAGTCCCAAATGACACAACGGACCTATTCTAACTCTCAAAACCAAAATCCAGACCCAATATCAACAAAGTCAACTCTCGATTAAACCTCTCAACCTTCCAAACCTTCAACTTTCCAACTTTTTCCAATTCAAGCTTAAACGACCTACGGACCTACAAATCAATATTCGGACATACGCCTAAGTCCAAAATTATCATACGAATCTATTGGAACCATCAAAACTGCATTCCAGAGTTGTCTACACAAAAGTCAAACTCCAGTCAACTCTTCAACTTAAGCTTCCAACCTTGGGACTATGTGTCCCAATTCACTCCGAAACCTGCCTGAACCCATCCAACTACAATACACAAAACAACCGGCTGAGTCGTTACATTCTCCTCCTCTTAAACAAACGTTTGTCCTCGAACGGGTCAAGAATCATACTTGGAGTCTCAAATAGATTTGGATATCTGCTCTGCATCTCCCACTAAATCTTCTAAGTAGCCTCTTCGATGGGCTAGCCTCTTCACTGAATCATCACCGAAGCTATATTCTTTGATATCAACTTTCGAACCTTCCAATCCAAAATGGCCACCGGCTCCACATCATAAGTCAAATCCCCATCCAAATGTTCCGTGTTGAAGTCCAAAACATGAGATGGGTCACCATAATACTTCTGGAGCATTGAAACATGAAACACTGGTGAACACCCGATAAACTAGGTGGCAATACAAGCTTGTAGGCCACCTCTTCAACTCTCTCAAGAACCTCAAAATGACCAATATACCGAGGGCTTAACTTGCCCTTCACCCCGAATCTCATCACACCCTTCATGGGTGAAACTCTAAGCAGAACCTTTTCATCCACCATCTATGCAACATCACGAACCTTTTGATCAGCGTAACTCTTCTGCCTAGACTAAGTTGTACGAAGCCAATCCTGAATCAACTTTACTTTCTCCGTGGAATCCCGAACTAAATCAGTGCCCAACAACCTAGCCTTTTCGGCTCAAACCAACCAACTAGAGAATGTTATTTCCACCCATATAAGGCCTCATAAGGAGCCATATGAATACTCGATTGGTAGTTGTTGTTGTAGGCAAACTCTACAAGCGGTAAGAACTAATCCCATGAACCCCCGAAATCCATAACACAAGCGCTTAGCATGTCCTCCAAGATCTGAATTGTCACGACCCAACTGGAGGGTCATGACTAGCACCCGGGCCATACTTGCCGAGCACCAACGTACATTTTATCTAACCTTCCTTATTATCTTTAAGGGCCGACAAGATCAATATAAATGGTATACATGGATCATGAACATCCAACAATGAAAGATAATGTCATGAACATA
>AWOL01S0011646.1:5268-26391 GCA_000715115.1 Nicotiana otophora
GGCACATTTTATTCCTGTTCTGACTAATTATACTTCAGAGAGGTTGACCCAGATTTATATTCAGTAGATAGTTCGGTTGCACGGTGTGCCAATTTCTATTATATCAGATAGAGACCCTTAATTTACTTCACATTTCTGGAGAGCAGTACAGAGTGAGTTGGGGACCCGTGTAGAGCTTAGCATAGCCTTTCATCCGCAGACCGACGGGGAGTCAGAGCGGACAGTTCAGATTTTGGAGGATATGCTCAGGGCATGTGTGATTGACTTTGGAGGTTAGTAGGATCGTTTTCTGCCTTTGGCCGAGTTTGCTTATAATAACAGTTACCAATCCAGCATCGAGATGGCTCCATTTGAGGCTTTATATGGACGTCGATGCCGTTCACCTATCAGATGCTTTGAGCCCGGTGAGGCTAAGTTATATGGTACTGATTAGGTAAGGGATGCCTTGGAAAAGGTAAAGTTGATTCAGGAGCGACTTCGTACAGCACAGTCCAGACAGAAGAGTTACGCGGATCAAAAAGCGCGTGATTTATCATTTATGGTAGGTGAAAACGTTCTCTTGAAGGTTACGCCGATGAAGGATATTATGAGATTCGGGAAGAAGGGTAAGTTGAGCCCAAGGTTTATAGGCCCATTTGAGGTGTTGAAACGAGTTGGGGAGGTTGCTTATGAGCTTGCATTGCCTCCCAGTCTATCGGGAGTTCATCCAGTTTTCCATGTGTCTATGATCCGGAAGTATCATGCTGACCTATCACATGTGTTGGACTTCAGCACAGTTCAACTAGATCAGAGTTTGGGTTATGAAGAAGAGCCATTTGCCATTGTTGATAAACAAGTTCGCCAGTTGAGGTCCAAGAGGATTTCTACAGTAAAGGTCTAGTGGAGGGGCCAACCAGTCGAGGAAGCGACTTGGGAGACCGAGGAAGACATGCGGAGCAGATATCCACACTTATTCACCACTCCAGGTACAATTCTAAACCCGTTCGAGGACGAACGTTTGTTTAAGAGGTGGAGAATGTAATGACCTAACCGGTCATTTTAACTTTTAGAAACCCCTTCCCTAAAATAAAACTTCTCGTATGTGCTTTTAATGATTTATGACTTATGGGGATGGTTGGTTCGGGATTTGGAAGTGTTTGGGTTAAAACCGGAACACTTGGTTCCTTAAGTTGGCCTTAAAATGCTAAGTTTGACTTCGGTCAATATTTTGAGAAAATGACCCCGGAATAGAATTTTAACAATTCCAACAGCTCCATATGGTGATTTTGGAGTTAGGAGCGTGTTCAAAATTTTATGTGGAAGTCCGTAGTTAAATTAGGCTTGAAATGGCTAAAATAAGAATTTAAGTTTGGAAGTTTGACCGGGGAGTTGACTTTTTGATATCGGAGTCGGAATCCAATTCTAAAATTTTTTATAGCTCCGTTATGTTATTTATGACTTGTGTGCAAAATTTGAGGTCAATCGGACTTGATTTGATAGGTTTCGGTACCGAATGAAGAAGTTGGAAATTTTAAGTTTCATTAAGCTTGAATTGGAGGATGATTCGTGGTTTTAGCGTTGTTTGATGTGATTTGAGGTTTCGACTAAGTTCGTATGATGTTATAGGACTTGTTGGTATAATTGGTTGAGGTCCCGAGGGGCTCGGATGTGTTTCGGACGACTAAAGGATCACTTTTGGCCTTTGAAACACTGTTGATAACTGCTGGTATTTTTCTTCTGGTATCCTTATATGCGATCGCGTAAGTTGGTCTCCGATCGCGTAGAGTAAGTTAAGCAGAGATGGATTTGTTCTACGCGATCACGTGAATAGGGTTGCGATCGCGTAGGCTTAATTTGGCAGCTGAGAATTTGTTTTATGCGATCGCGTGGGCAAGTCCGCGATCGCGTAGGTTGGATTTAGTTGTGCTATGCGAACGCGTGGCTAAGGCTGCGTTCGCGAAGAGTAAACGAAGCTGAAGCTGACCACGCGCTTAATGTTTCGCGATCACGTGAGGAGGCTCGCGATCGCGTAGGCTTGCAAAGACTGTGCTTCGCGATCACGTGGGATTTTTCGCGATCGCGTAGGGTTAATGTTTGGGCAGTAAAATTTGTGCTACGCGATCGCGTGAGGAAGTTCGCGATCGCGTAGAAGAAAGCATTGGGCGGAGAGTTTAAGTTCTGAAAATGGGACTCCATTTTTAACAATTTAGAGCTCGGATTTAGGCGATATTTGGGAGATTTTCATAAAAAATAACGGGGTAAGTGTTCTTAACTCAATATAGGTTAAATTACCCGAATCCATCACTATTTTTATCATTTAATTGGTGAATTGAGTTCGAAAAGTTTGAAAACCCTCTTGGATAGATTTGAGGATTTTGAGGGCCGAATTGTTAGCGGAATTTAGTGATTTTAGTATGGGTAGACTCGTAGTTGAGTGGGCGTTCATATTTCGTAACTTTCGCCGGATTTCGAGACGTGGGTCCTGCGGACGAATTTTTAATTAATTTCGGAATTGTTATTGAAAATGTAGTATTTTCTTATAGAATTAATTCCTATAATGTTTAGTGATTGTATCGAATTATTTTTGGCTAGATTCGAGCCAGACAGAGTTGGATAATCGTGGAAAAGGCATTCTAGTGGATTAAATTGGAGCAAGAAGAGGTAAGTCTCTTGTCTAATCTTGTGAGGGGAAAATTACCCCATAGGGATTAAATTGAATAATTTTTGCTAATTGCGGGGGCTACGTACGCACGAGGTAACGAGAGCGTACATAGCTATTATTAATGCTAAAATCCGAGTAGTTTAGGACTCAAAGCATGAATTACATGTGTACATTGAATTCTTTGTTTAATTAATATTAATTGATATATATGAATATATTGTGAATTGTCAGATAAAGATATTAAAGGATGAAAATCTCATATACTTGATTTTCTGTTTAAATTAATTAATTGTTAAAAGAAATTATTCTTCCTCCTGAATTTATCTTATAATAAATATACTCTCCTTTCGGAGGTACATAAGAAAATGTTCTCCTTTCTTGTGGAGCGGGCCGAACGCCTCGGCAGGATAGATGCATCTATGGATCGCGCTGCACGTCCCTCGGCAGTGCACACAACACTCTGGATCGGGCCGTACGTTCTCGGCAGAAATCATGCTTAATAATAATAATTATACGATATTTTAATAATTTATTTCAGCTTGCGAAGCTAATTGATAAATTGAAAATTATTTGAATTGACAGAATTTAATTTACATATTGAGAATTGTTGTATTTGAAGAATTTGATTATTTCAGCTGATTAAATAAATTATTTTAAATTCTATAAATCATGCTGATTTAAATATCCTAGTTGTATTTCACTTATTATTATTGACCCATAGTGAGTGTCAAAGTCGGTCATCTCGTCTCTACCACTTCGAGATTAGGCTTGATACTTACTGGGTACACGTTGTTTACGTACTCATACTACACTTACTGCACGTTTTGTGCAGGATCTGAGACAGGTACTAGTGGAGGACATATCATCACATAGCCACGTCATCCCGAGGTATAGTGGTGAGGTGCCTTTCTGAGCCGTTCTGCAGTTACCAGTGTCTCTTCTTATATTTACCTTCTGTCTATTTCATTTCAGACAGTACTTGGAGTTTTGTATAATCTACTAGATACTCATGTACTTGTGACACCAGGTCTTGGCACACACACATTGGTAAAATTTGGTATTTTATTATTTTTCTTGGATTAAAACTTTAATCAATATACGTTTGATTTATCAGTTGGCTTGCCTAGCTGTAGTGTTGGACGCCATCATGATTTATAGGTAAAAATGGGTCGTGACAGCAAATTGGTGCTATAATGATACTGTAAATAAATTAGTATGCGCAATTTAAATGCCTGATAATCTTAGGGGTAAATACTTTGTATATAATTCTGAGGATAGCTTTTATCGAAATGGTTAATGATGGTAAGATTTTAAGAATTTAGTTGGTAGCTGTAGGTACAATCAACGTTAATTTTATGCAATTCAAATGGTAAATTGTGATATTCAGCAACAAGAAGTTTTACAAAGTTAACGAACTAAATAGTATTTAGTAATGTTTGTTATCAAAATTCAAAACTAATAGAAGTTATTTATCAAAAGCGTTAGTATTTTAAGTTTACAACTACTCACACGAGAGTATTTCAATGAGCAACTATTTGAAGTTGAGTTTAAGTTTGATGTCACCGCCCAAATTCACCTATAGGTCGTGATGGCGCCCAACATCTTAACTAGGCAAGCCAACTAATGATTTAAACATATATTCATTTCTTTAAAAATTATTCGAGTAATAAAACTCGGAGTATTTGCATAAAATTAAGACAATGTGAGAAATAAGATAAATTAAAACCCAAGTAAAATAATTAAATCCAAAAATTCTACTAGTATGTGTGCCAAGACCTGGTATCACAAGTGTATGAGTATCTAGTAGATTATACAAAATTCTAAATACTGTCTGAAATAAAATAAACAGAATGCAAATGCAAGAAGAGGTACTAGTTGTTGCAAAACGGTTCAGAAAGGCAGCTCACCACTAAGCCTCTGGATAACGCGGGTTCACTCCGATAGGTCCTCTGAGCACAAAAGTGCAGCAAGCGTAGCATGAGTACGTAAACAACGTGTACCCAGTAAGTATCAAGCCTAATCTCGAAGAGGTAGTGACGAGAGGTCGACTTTGACACTCACTATGGGTCAATAATATTATAATATAATTATTATTGATTAAATAATTTTTAGGTGAACAAAAATAATTTTCTTAACAAGCAGAAATAATTAATTCATTAAATTTTAATAATTTTTAATTTATCAATTAGCTTCACAAACTGCAATTAAAATATCAAAGTATCGTATAATTATTATTATTAGGCACGATTTCTGTCGAGGTCGTACGGCCCGATCCAGAGTGTCGTGTACACTGCCGAGGGACGTGCGGTGCGATCCATAGATGCATATATATTGTCGAGGCGTTTGGCCCGCTCCACAAGAAAGGAGAACATTTTCTTATGAGAAGTTATTATAAAATTAACACATAGGATGTTCAATCTCTATTAACAATTAAATAATTTACACAAAATTCAAGTATATAAAGTTTAGATCTTTTATTATTTCCTCTAACAATTTACAATATAATTCCAGTAATTTAATTAAATAAAAAGAGCAATTATCACAAGTAATTCATGATTTGAGTCCTAAACTACCCGGACATAGCATAATTAATAGCTACGTACGGACTCTCATCACTTTGTGCGTACGTAGCACCCACAATTAGTAACAATTATTAATGTAAATCACCTATGGGGTAAATTCCCTCTTACAAGGTTAAGCAAGAGACTTACCTTGTCTTAAAGCCCACTTCCCGATCACAATGTCGCGAAAAATCTCAATTCGGTACCGAAAAATTCGAAACTATCCAAAAGTCATATAGAATAATTAATACATGCTCAATAATACGAAATTAGACTATTAAATAAATTATCCTATCCAAAATGGTAAACTCTTAAAATTCACTCTGGGCCCACGTGCCCGGAGTCCGGAAATGTTCGGAGGAAATCGTTACCCATAATCTCAAGAACTCAAATATATAATTTCCATTAAATTCCATAATCATTTTCGTGGTTAAAATCTCATTTTTATACAAGTATAGGTTTTTCCTCTAACCTTTGATTTCCACGATTTATAGGTTATAATCTACCCATAATCTATGTATTTAACTCAAAGTATGTAGAATTAAATTACCTTCAAGTTTCTAGTTGAAATCCCCTCTCAGAAAGCTCTAAAATTGCCCAAAAATGGAGGAAAAACGGACTAAAATGACTGAGCCTCGCCTCCTTTTTAACATTCTGTCCAACAGTCATTTCTGCACCTGCGGAGGCTTAGCCGAACCTACGGAGAAAGCCTCGCAAGTGCGCAATTTCTCCATTTGGCCTGGCTTCACACCTGCGGTGAAGTGAGCCGCTTCTGCGCGTCCGCAGGTGCGACCAAGGCCCTCGCACCTGCGCTATTTCCGCTTCTGCGCCTGCTCCTTCGCACCTATGTTACTCGCACCTGCGATTTCCCAACCGCAGGTACGATTGTAGCAGAAGCTGGAAGCTTCAGCAGTTGCTCTAATTTCTAAAATTGATTTAAGCCTCGTCCGGTAAATCCTCGAGACCTCGCCCGAACATACCAACAAGTTTCAAATCATAATACGGACTCGCTCGAACCCCCGGAACGTGTAAAACAATATCAAAACTAAGAATCATACCTCAAACCAAATGGAATCAACTTAAAAATTTCTAATTCTCCATACTCACTCCGAACGCGCCGAAATATATTTATACTACTCGGAATGACACCAAATTTTGTGTCCAAGTCTTAAATCACCATACGGAGTTATTCTCAGGCTCGAAATTCCAAACGGACTTCAATTACTCCAAAACCTACTCCAGACCAAATTTAAAGAACATTAAACTGATAAGTGCATTTTGCTAGATTTTAAATATATAATTATCTTTGTAAAAGCATAAAAATTATCAAATCTTTTCTATATATTTAACTAAATAATGCAGGAAAGAGTGCGAAAGCAGTGGTGCAAGGTCAAGAAAGATTTCAAGGAAGAAATACAGCAAAGTAAAAAGCAAGAAGCAGAAAGTGTCAAGAAAAGAAAATGGAAGATATTCTGCAACAAAATTACAAAAGGCCAAAAATCGTTTTCAACCAAAACCCGTTTCCAACAAAGTAAAACGGTTACCAACAAGTTAACGCATGGCTATAAAATGGACATTGCCAATCTCTGCAGAAGTAACTCGGGGGAGATTTGAAATCATTCCTCTTGTAAAGTTTATTTCAGATTTTAATAGTCTTCGTAGACCACGGTGGTGGCTACACTTTCATTTCAGTTCTAAATAAATTTCAAGGTTGGAAATTACTCTAGTTCTTATTTTTAATTAAATAGGCGGAATTATTCTTATTGAATATTTCTTTCTATTTCTTATTTAATGGACATGAATATTTTTATTAGCAGTACTAGCTCTAGTATGGAGTAATTATCTTATGTTTGGGAGAATGATGGATCTTGATAAATCTATATAATAGTGAAAGTTTATTTTTCAGTTTCACTTGCTTGGTTTGAAACTTTCAATTTATAATTTTATCAGCTTTTATAGTTAGATGTTATTTAATTTAGTCACACCTATTCTCTTTGTACCACAAACTAACCTGTTATTCATTTTATAATCGAGAGAGGCGGAAGAGGTAATAAAGTTAATAGTGGTGTTGATATTTATTTAATCACATCTATCTATTTTGTGTTATAATTTGATTTTATACTAATTCTGAAATCGAAATAGGCGAATAGTATAAAATTCAAGTTATAAAAAGTAAGGTAACCGAAAGGAACTTACTTTGAAAAAAGAGCATATTTCAATTTAAGTATATATTTCCGGTTCTTTAATATTACTATCTTGATAATTAATTTGTATAACCGAGAGGAGTACTCTTAATTGTTCAATTTAAGTAATCATATATAAGTGTAATCCAGAGAGGCATTTATACATTGTGTGAGAAATAGAAACTGAAAAATAAATATATGCTTTATAGTAGAATTATCAAGTGAAATCATGATTCCAACATCTTTAGCATATTTGTTAAAACCAAAAATACTTTTCTCTACTGTTTGTTTGTTTGTTCATTATTTGCTTGTTAACTCTCAACTCAACTTTTCTGATTATCTTAAATAGTAATTAAAACAAGAACCATTTATAGAATAGATAAACCAATCTATGTGGAATCGACATCTTTCTATACTATAATTTGACAGAGCACGAGTTTAAAATTCATATATGCTAGACACTCGTCAAATTTTGACGCCGTTACCGCAGATTGACAAACATCTACTTCAGATTAATTATTTTGTTACTAGTTTGAGAACTTATTATTATACCTATTATTACTATTATTATTTTTTGTAGTATCCCTATCAACTTAATAGTATTATAAATATTAGTATTATACTTAAACTATCATTTTTACTTTATATGATAATAATACTATTTTTTTTCTATTAGTAATATAACGTACTATTATTTGTTATCGTCTCTTTTATATTATATAATATTTATTATAATTATATAGTAATACTTATAACAGTAGCATTTCTTTTCTACAACTACCTTATTCTTTCATCGTTGTAATCATCTTTACTATTGTTATTTATGGTTACCACATGCTACTAATTAATTACTACTATTATTTTGATTTTACTTCTCATATTTTATTTTAGTACTATTCTTTTCTAGGAACCAAGTTAAAAAGAAAGTTTAATTTTCTTTACTTAAAGAATTTTAGGTAGTTTATGACCCGTTCTTCTACAAAAGAGCTGGTGAGTTACGATCCTGAAGTTGAAAGATCTCTTCGATTGAGCAGGAAAGGATAAGCATCTTCTTCTCAAAATATAACCTGCAGCGGAATGGAGCATCAACTAGGTGATGATGACAACCCACAAGAAATCCCACCACAAGTCCACGTAGATAAGCAGTTCGATGAAGTGGTGCTAAGACCAGCAAATAGAATCCTAAGGGATTATGCTAGACCTGACCGTTTCAAATGTGAATCTAGTATTAGGAAATCGCCAGTAGCAACCAACAACTTTGAAATCAGGACCGGCCTGATTCAAACAATTCAACAATCTTGTATCTTTACAGGAGATCCAAGCGAAGATCCATATAGTCATTTGATTGATTTTCTGGAACTTGTTGAAATCGCTAAGTATAATGGAGTACCTCCTGAAGCTATCAAGTTAATGCTATTTCTTTTTTCTTTAAAAGGAAATGCCAAGACTTGGTTGCGAAGTTTGCCTCAAGGGTCTATTACCACATGGGACTAGATGACTCAGAAACTTTTGAACAAATATTTTTCTCCTGCTGAAACAACAAAGTTAAGACAAGATATATCTAATTTGTTGCAAACTGACACTGAGTCGGTTTATCAAGCATGGAAAAGATTAAAAGCAATGCTGAAAAAATATCCACATCATGACATTCCTGAACATATACAATTGTATATTTTTTATCACGGGTTAAAACCCTCTTCAGGAAATGTGATTGATGCAGCTGCAGGAGGTTTCGTAATGGGTAAAACTACAGAAGAAGCATTGCAATTGTTGAATGAGATTTCTGAGAATACCATCCAATGGCCATCTGAGCATGTAAGCATCAAGAAGGCTGCTATGGTAAATCAGGTAGATGCTCCAAATACACTGACAAAACAGATTGTTTCCTTTGCACAAAAGTTCGAATCTTTTCAGGCGAATACACAACAACTAAGCCAGACTGAGACTTGTGACATGTGTGGAGAAAATCATCTTAACCATGAATGCCAAGCGATCAACCAAAGTGAGGAACATGTTAATGTCATCGGTTACAAGCATTACCCTTTTGGAAGTCCAATGGCACAAAAACATCCAGGATTTCAATGGAGTAACCCAAATGGTGCCGAAAACTCTCAAATATTCCAAAAGCAATAGGTACAGGGTCCGCCGGGATACCATAATCAAAGTCGTGGGCAAACGAATTTCAGACCTTATCAACAAGCAGCCCCATATCAGCAAAGGCCTCAATAAGCTCATTCAAATCTTGATGACCTCTTGTATAAGTACATTAATGCGACTGATGAAAAGATGAAAAGCCACAATTCAGCCCTCAAAAACTTGGAAGTTCATTTAAGCCAACTGGCAACTCTTGTGTCAGAAAAGATTCAGGGTCCTTTACCAAGAAATACAAATAACAACCCAAAGGAACACCTTAAGGCCATCACCTTAAGGTCAGGTAAGAATTTTGATGAACCTTATGCAGACACACAATATAAGAATTAGGTAGCCCAACAGGTAAACATGGGTAAGAATGTTGAAACACCCCCTAAACCATTAGAAGATAGAGAAATCAAGAAAAAGGAAGAGAAATATATTGAAATGACTCCTCTCCCTGTGACAATTCCTTTTCCACAAAAAATAAAACGAGAAAAGTTTGATAATCAATTTGCAAAATTTTTGGAGACTTTAAAACAGATTCACATAAATATTCCTTTCACTGACGCTTTATTGCAAATGCCTTCATATGCCGAATTTCTAAAAGAAATTTTATCAAGCAAAAGGAAATTAGAAGAAGTTTCAGTGGTAATGCTTACTGAAAAATGCAGTGCTATACTTCAAAATAAGCTACCACAAAAACTTGGCGATCCAGGTAGTTTTACTATTCTATGCACTTTGGGAGGAGTATATTTGGAAAAAGTACTTTGTGATTCTGGAGCTTCAATAAATTTGATGCCATTTTCTATCTTTAGAAGATTGGATCTTGGCGAAATGAAAGACATAGGTGTTTCTCTTCAATTTGCAGATCAAAGTACTAAGAAACCTAAGAGGATAATTGAAAATGTACTTGTGAGAGTAGATAAATTTATTTTCCCTGTAGATTTCATAGTACTTGAAATGAAGGAATATCCCGATGAACCAATAATTTTGGATAGACCATTTCTTGCTAGAAGAAGAGCAATCATAGATGTCCATCAAAGTCAACTAATCTTAAGAATTGATGAAGAAAGAGTCATTTTTGATATGCAAAAGATGCTAAGATTTTCAGGGGATGAGACATCATCTTCGTGTTTTTCAATTGACATAATTAGTAATCTTACAGATGAATTCAAAGATGATCACTTAATTTCAGACTCAATGAAAAGATGTTTGGCCAAATCTAGCACCACACATGATGATGATCCCACCATCAGAAGAGAAGCTGAAGTACTGAAAAAATATTCTGAGGAAAAAGAAATGCAACCAGAAGTAGTTCAACCAAAAATTGAACTCAAATTTCTCCCCCCCCCCATTTGAAATATGTTTATCTTGAGCAAGAATTATTTCCAGTGATTATTTGCTCTTCTTTGACTGCAAAACAAGAAGAAAGATTGATTGAAGTGTTGAAAGTACATAAAGGAGCCTTAGGATGGACTATATAAGATATCAAAGGAATTAGTCCATCTGTTTGTACACATAGGATCCTTATGGAGGATTGCTACAAGCTAATAGTCTAACCCTAAAGAAGACTGAATCCAGCAATGGAGGAAGTGGTGAGAAAGGAGATTGTAAAGCTTCTGGCGGCAGATATCATTTATCCTATTTCAGACAGCCCATGGGTAAGTCCCGTTTAAGTAGTACCTAAGAAAGGAGGTATGACAGTTGTTAAAAATGAAAATAATGAACTCATACCTTCCATGACTGTCACAGGATGGAGAGTCTGTATTGATTACAGACGTCAGGATAAGATAACTTTTACATGTCCTCATGGAACATATTCTTATCGGAGAATGCCATTTGTTCTGTGCAACGCCCCTGCTATATTTCAGCGTTGCATGTCAGCAATATTTTCTGACATGAGTGAAAAATTTCCTGAAATTTGTATGGATGATTTTATACTTTTTGGAAAAACATTTGAGGATTGTCTTCACCACTTGACTTTAGTTCTTAAGAGATGTGAAGAGACAAACTTGATTCTTAAATGGGAAAAATATCATTTTATGGTTACCGAAGGAATTATTTTAGGACATAAAATTACTGCTAAAGGGATAAAAGTTGATAAGCCTAAAATTAATATTATAGTAGTATTACCCCCTCCCACAACCATTAAAGGCGTTAGAAGTTTATTTAGGTCATGCAGGTTTTTATAAACGGTTCATAAAAGATTTTTTAAAGATTTCAAAACCGATGACTAACCTCTTAATGAAAGATACTAAGTTTGACTTTTCAGGTGATTATTTGAGAGCATTTGAGACCGTTAAGAAAAAGTTATCAACTGCACCAGTAGCTGTGTCCTCTGACTGGAACCAACCTTTTGAAGTCATGTGTGATGCTAGTGATATGGCAGTAGGAGTTGTTTTAGGCCGGAGAAAGGATAAAATTTTTCGTCCCATTTACTATGCTAGTAGGACACTGAGTGAGACTCCATTAAATTATTCCACAACAGAGAAAGAGTTACTAGCAGTGGTATTTGCATTTGATAAGCTTCGTTCCTATTTGATAGGAACCAAGGACACTATTTTTACAGATCATGCAGCTCTAAAATACCTCTTAGCAAAGAAAGATGCTCGACCTAGACTGTTAAGATGGATTTTACTTCTCCAAGAATTTGACCTTAAGATAAAGGACAAAAAAGGAACGAAAAATCAAGTAGCTGACCATTTGTCTAGATTAGAAATCCCTCCTATTGAGTCTTGTGATATAAAGGAAGAATTTTCTGATGAGCATATTTTTTCTATTGACTCAGTTGTTACTCAACCACCCTGTTTTGCGGATATTACAAATTACTTGGTTGAAAAGTGGATACCCTAAGATTTCTCTTACCAGCAAGGAAAAAAGCTTATATCAGATGCTAAGTATTATTTGTGGAATGAACCTTACTTGTTTAAAAGTTGTACAGATAATATCATCAGAAGATGTGTACCCGAAGAAGAGATGAACAAAATTCTGTATCATTGCCATGATGGAGCAATCAGAGGACATTATGCAGCAAATCAGACTGCCTTTAAAGTGTTGGAGGCTGGATTTTTCTGGCCAACACTTTTTAAGGATGCTTGTGCCTATGTTGCACAATGTGATAGGTGTCAGAGAATAGTTAACATTACTAAAAGAGATGAGATGCCATTACAATCAATACAGGTATGTGAAATATTTGATGTTTGGGGGATAGATTTCATGAGTCCTTTTCCTTCCTCCCACTCTTTCGAATATATCCTTGTGGTCGTGGATTATGTGTCAAGATGGGTTGAATCCATCCCCACAAGGAAGAATGATTCTCATACAGTGTGTAATATTTTAAGAAAAAATATTTTTACCAGATTTGGCACACCACGAGTCATCATTAGTGACCAAGGGACTCATTTCATGAATAGACAATTTTCTGCTTTGTTGTCAAAATATAGTATGAGTCATAAAACAAGAACACCATATCATGCTCAAATTCAAGGGCAAGTTAAGGTTTCCAACCACGAGTTAAAAAGAATTCTTGCAAAAACGGTTGGAATTTCAAGAAAAGACTGGGCTTTAAAATTAGATGATACATTATGGGCATACCGAACGACATTCAAAATACCAATTGGAACATCCCCATATAGATTAGTCTTTGGAAAATCTTTTCACTTACCCGTTGAATTAGAACATAAAGCTTTTCAGGCATTAAATGCACTGAATCTTGAATTAACCTCTGCTGGAAGAAATAGATTTTTTCAAGTTAATGAGTTAGGAGAATTGAGGTGTCACGACCCGAAATTTTCTACCGACGGGACCGTGATGACGCCTAACATTTCATTTGCTAGGCAAGCCAACGTTAGAGAATCATTAAACCCATTTCCTTATTCCCATTCAGTAATTAACAATAATCAACTAAGATGAAATATAATAAGTACGGAATATCATAAAACTGTATTAATTACTACCACCCGGATCTTGAGTCACAATTCACGAGCATTCTAGATTTACTGCAAGATATAGTCTGAAAGGAATACAACTGTCTGCATGCAAGAAACAGTAGAACAGAAAAGATAGACGGGAACTTTAAGGTGTGTGAATGCCGAAAAATCTACTTTGAGTCTCCGGACAGCGGACCAATAGAAAAATCTCGATCAACCCGAGCCGGTATCAAAATCTGCACAGAAAGTGCAGAGTGCAGTATCAGTACAACCGACCCCATGTACTGGTTAGTGTCAAGCCTAACCCCGACAAAGTAGTGACGAGGCTAAGGCAAGGCACCTACAAATCGACCTGTAAAATTTAATAGTGTATATACAAATAACATAAATGAAGAACTAAACAGGAAATATCGGGAGGGGAACATACTGAGGGGAATACAAGATAAAGAACTATAATAGAATGATCACCGGAGCAGTCAATATATCATGAATCAACAGCAATAGTGAATACAGTAAGGAAAAATGCACGGCATCACCCTTCGTGCTTTTACTCTCAATCTCACCATAAAATTAATAGAAACGACACGACATCACCCTTCGTGCATTAACTCTCATATCATGGCACAACATCACCCTTCGTGCATTAACACTCACAATATGGAATGATATCACCCTTCGTGCATTAACATTAACAATATGGCACGGCATCACCCTTCGTACATTAACACTCCCCCTTACCATAATGCAATGCATAAATATCAACATGGAGATAGAATAACAAGTACAAACCTTACTTCAACATTTAGTTCCATAATATCAATCTCAACTTTGAAATAAAAACTTAATTATCACCAAAAAATCCGTAAATATGATAAGAACGATAAATTGAACAACACTAGTATAACACGTAGCAATTTGGCATAGGAATGAGACAATATAGGAAAAACAGAGAAACATGGAAAATAGGTAAATTTGCGGCGTATAAGTACTCTTTACCTCACATATACGCCGCTCACATAAATTTCACTTAGCAAGTAATCTAAGGTTCCTAATTCCCTCAAGTCAGGGTTAGACACAACACTTACCTCGCTCCGAAGGCCACTTAATTCTCAATCACAACTTTTCTTTTGGAATTCACCTCCAAACTACTCGTATCTATTCAAAAATGACTCAATAATATCAAATATTGATAAAGGAATCAATTATACTGCATAAATTAAATTTCTCAAATTTTCCTCTAAAAAGTCGAAATATTAACCCCGGGCCGACTTGGTCAAAACCCGAGGTTCGGACCAAAATCCTTTTACCCATTCATCCCCGAGCCCGAATATATAATTGGTTTTGGAATCCGACATCAAATTAAGGTCTAAATCCCCAAATTCCCAAAATCCCTAGTTTGTACCCTAACCCCTAATTCTACCATGAAAACTCTAGATTTTTGATTGAAAATTCAAGAAATGTAATGGGTAATTGAAAGAAAATGGTTAAGAATCACTTACCAACACATCGGGGAAGAAATGACTCTTGAAAAATTGCCTCACGCCGTTTGGTTTTTGAGAAAAATGAATTTTTGGCTAAATTCTGTGTTTGGATTCTGTTAAGTGCTGGGCGACAGTGTCCATCGCGTTCGTGAGAGCACTGTCGCATTGGCAAAGAGTATAGGCTGCCAAGCCTTCGCGTTCGCAAGACAGTGCTCGCGTTCGCGTAAGCTACCCTTCCCAGGTCTTCGCGTTGGTGAGACAATGTTCGCATTCGCGATGAAGAAAAGGCTGACTCCCACTCCCCAGTGCCTAACACTACGCGTTCGCGATGGGCTTGTCGCGTTCGCAAAGGGTAACGCCCCCATAGCTTCGCGTTCGCGAAGAAGCAATCCCTGCCTCATCAGTTTACTCTTCGCGTTAGCGGGAGGACCTTCGTGAACGCGAAGAAGGACATGCCAGAACCCAGACTGTATAGAAAAAACCAAATTTCCAAAGTCCAAAACATCTTGTGGCCTATCCGAAACTCACCTGAGCCCTCGGGGATCCAAACCAAACATGCACACGAGTCTACAAATATCATACGGACTTGCTCGCGCATTCAAATTGCCAAAATAATAGCTAGAACTCTAAATTTAGCACCAAATCAAATGAAATTCTCAAAAACACTTTAAAGTTACTATTTTCTCAACCGAAGGTCCGAATCACGTCAAATCAACTTCATTTCTCACCAAATTTTACAAACAAGTCTTAAATATCATAATGAACCTGTACCGTGCTCCGGAACCAAAATACGAACCCGATACTAACAATGCCAAATATCAATCAATTTGCAAAATCAAATAATTTTCAGACTTTTAGTTTTCATCAAAAATTCATTACTTGAGCTAGGGACCTCCGAATTCGATTCCGGACATACGCCCAAGTCCCATAATTCGATACGGACCCACCAGGACAGTCAAAACACAGATTCAGGCCCATTTACCAAAACTATTGACCGAAGTCAACTAAAATCAACTTTTAAGGCATAAATTCTTATTTTCATCAATTTTCAATATAAAAGCTTTCCGGAAACCTGCCGGACTACGCACACAAATCGAGGAGGGTAAAACTGAGATTTTTAAGGCTTAAGAGCGTAGATTCGATTTCTAAAATATAAGATGACCTTTTGGGTCATCACATTCTCCACCTCTAAAATAACCCTTCGTCCTTGAACGGACATAGAAAAGTACCTGGGCTGGTGAAAAGGTGGGGATATCTATTCCGCATATCGGACTCGGATTCCTAAGTAGCTGCCTCAATAGGCTGACCTTCCCACTGCACTCGAACTGAAGGGTAATTCTTTGATCTCAACTAGCGAACTTCCCGGGCTAGAATTGCCACCGGCTCCTCCTCGTAAGTCAAATCCTTGTCCAACTGGACAGAGCTGAAATCTAACACATAAGACAGATCGCCGTGATACTTTCGAAGCATGGACACATGGAATACCGGATGAACAAAGGCTAAACTAGGTGGCAACAAGCCTGTAAGCCACCTCTCCCACTCTCTCTAGAATATCAAAAGGTCTGATATACCTAGGGCTCAACTTTCCCTTCTTTCCGAACCTCATTACATCCTTCATAGGTGATACCCGAAGTAACACTCTCTCTCCGACCATGAATGTAACATCACGAACTCTACGGTCGGCATAACTTTTCTGCTTGGACTGAGCTGTGCGAAGTCGATTCTAAATAATCTTGAACTTATCCAAGGCATCCTGTACTAAGTCTGTGCCCAACAATCGAGCCTCTCCCGGCTCGAACCACCCAACTGGCGACCGATACTGACTACCATATAATGCCTCATAGGGAGCCATCTGAATGCTCGACTGGTAGTTGTTGTTGTAGGCAAACTCTGCAATGGGAAAGAACTGATCCCACGATCCTCCGAAGTCTATAACAAAAGCACGGTGCATATCCTCTAAGATCCAGATAGTATGATCAGACTGCCCGTCCGTCTGAGGATGAAATGCTGTGCTCAACGCAACCCGCGTACCCAACTCACACTGAACTGCCCTCCAAAAGTGCGAGGTAAACTGCGTACCTCGATAAGAAATGATATACACTGGCACACCATGAAGACGGATGATCTCACGAATATAAATCTCTGCCAACAGCTCCAAGGAATAGGTAACTGCCACATGAATTAAATGTCCTGACTTAGTCAGCCTGTCCACAATAACCCAAACTGCATCGAACTTCCTCTGAGTCCGTGGGAGTCCAACAACAAAATCCACAGTGATACGCTCCCACTTCCACTCGGGAATATCTAAATTCTGAAGTAAACCACCAGGTCTCTGATGCTCACACTTTACCTGCTGGCAATTTAGGCACCGAGCTACATAGGCAACTATGTCCTTCTTCATTCGCCTCCACCAATAATGCTGTCTCAAGTCCTGATACATCTTGGCGGCACCCGGATGAATAGAATACCAGGAACTGTAGGATACCTCAAGGATCAACTCACGAAGTTCATCCATATTAGGCACGCAAATACGACCATGCATCCTCAAAACTCCGTCATCGCCAACAGTAACTTGCTTGGCACCGACGGGACCGTGATGGAGCCTAACATTTCACTTGCTAGGCAAGCCAACGTTAGAGAATCATTAAACCCATTTCCTTATTCCCATTCACTAATTAAAAATAATTAACTAAGATGGAATATAATAAGTACGGAATATCATAAAACTGTATTAATTACTACCACCTGGATCTAGAGTCACAATTCATGAGCATTCTAGAATTTACTACAAGTAATAGTCTGAAAGAAATACAACTGTCTGCATGAAAGAAACAGTAGAACAGAAAAGATAGACGGGAACTTCAAGGTCTGTGAACGCCGATAGATCTACCTTGATTCTCTGGACAGCGGACCAATAGCAAAATCTCGATCAACCCGAGCCAGTATCAAAATCTGCACAGAAAGTGCAGAGTGCAGTATCAGTACAACCGACCCCATGTACTGGTAAGTGTCGAGCCTAACCTCGACAAAGCAGTGACGAGGCTAAGGCAAGGCACCTACAAATCGACTTGTACAATTTAACAGTATATATACAAATAACAGAAATGAGGAACTAAACAGGAAATGTCTGGAGAGGAACATACTGAGGGGAATACAAGATAAAGAACTACAACAGAATGATCACCGGAGCAGTCAATAAACCATGAATCAATAGGAATAGTGAATACAGTAAGGAAAACTGCACGGCATCACCATTCGTGCTTTTTTTACTCTCAATCTCACCATAAAATTAATAGAAACGGCACGGCATCACCCTTCGTGCATTAACTCTCATATCATGGAACGACATCACCCTTCGTGCATTAATACTCACAATATGGCACAACATCACCCTTCGTGCATTAACACTCACAATATGGCACGGCATCACCCTTTGTGCATTAACACTCTCCCATACCATAATGCAATGCATAAATAACAACAGGGAGATAGAATAACAAGTACAAACCTTACTTCAACATTTGATTCCATAATATCAATCTCAACTTTGAAATAAAAACTCAATTATAACCAGAAAATCCGTAAACATGATAAGAACGATAAATTGAACAACACTAGTATAACACGTAGCAATTTGGAATAGGAATGAGACAATATAAGAAAAATAAAGAAACATGAAAAATAGGTAAATTGGTGGCACATAAGTACTCGTCACCTCATGTATAGACCGCTCACATGAATTTCACTTAGCAAGTAATATAAGGTTCCTAATTCCCTCAAGTCAGGGTTAGACATAACACTTGTCTCACTCCGAAGGCCACTTAATTCTCGATCACAGCTTTTCCTTTGGAATTCACCTCCAAACCACTCGTATCTATTCAACATTGACTCAATAATATCAAATGTTGATAAAGGAATCAATTATATTGCATAAATTAAATTTCCCAAATTTTCCTCCAAAAAGTCGAAAAATCGACCCCGGGCCCGCTTGGTCAAAACCCGAGATTCGGACCCAAATCCATTTACCCATTCATCCCCGAGCCCGAATATATAATTGGTTTTTGAATCCGACCTCAAATTGAGGTCTAAATCCCCAAATTCCCGAAATTCCTAGTTTCTACCCTAACCCCTAATTCTACCATGAAATCTCTAGATTTGTGGTTGAAAATTCAAGAAATATAATGGGTAATTGAAAGAAAATGGTTTAGAATCACTTACCAACNATTTTTGAAACTAACAGTGAAAATAATTACAATATACAACCTCCCAAGACTCGTAGTACTGAGTCACGAACTCTAACTGAATACATGGAATGATCACGAAGACCGAATATACAATACTNTGTTTGGATTCTGTTAAGTGCTGGGCAACAGTGTTTATCGCGTTCGCGAGAGCACTGTCGTGTTCGCGAAGAGTATAGGCTGCAAGCCTTCACGTTCGCGAGACAGTGCTCGCATTTGGGTAAGCTACCCTTCCCTGGTCTTCGCGTTCGCGAGACAGTGTTCGCATTCGCGATGAAGAAAATTCTGACTCCCCCTCCCCCGTGCCTAACACTACGCGTTTGCGATGGGCTTGTCGTGTTCGCGAAGGGTAACGCCCCCATCGCTTCGCGTTCGCGACCAAGCCTTCACGTTCGCGAAGAAGAAATCCCTTCCTCATCAGTTTACTATTCACGTTCGTGAGAGGACCTTCGCGAACGTGAAGAAGGACATGCCAGAACCCAGACTCTGCAGAAAAAACCAAATTTCCAAAGTCCAAAATATCTCGTGGCCTATCCGAAACTCACCCGAGCCCTCGGAGCTCCAAACCAAACATGCACACAAGTCTAAAAATATCATACGAATCTGCTCACGTGATCAAATCGCCAAAATAATACCTAGTACTCTAAATTTAGTACCAAATCAAATGAAATTCTCAAGAACACTTTAAAGTTACTATTTTCTCAACCGAAGGTCCGAATCACGTCAAATTAACTCCGTTTCTCACCAAATTTCGCAGACAAGTCTTAAATATCATAATGAACCTGTACCAAGCTCCGGAACCAAAATACGGACCTGATACTAATAATGCCAAATATCAATCAATTCTTAAAAATAAATACTTTTCAGACTTTTAATGTTCATCAAAAATTCACAACTTGAGCTAGGGACCTACGAATTCGATTTCGGGCATATGCCTAGATCCCATAATTTGATACGGATCCACCGAGTCCGTCAAAACACGGATCCGGGCTCATTTACCAAAACTGTTGACCGAAGTTAACTAAAATCAACTTTTAAGGCATAAATTCTTATTTTTATCAATTTTAAACATAAAAGCTTTCTCAAAACCTGTCCGGACTGCACACGCAAATCGAGAAGGGTAAAAATGAGATTTTTATGGCTTAAGAGCGCAGATTCGAGTTTTAAAACATAAGATGATCTTTTGGGTCATCACATGAGGTTAGAAGCTTATGAAAATGCCAAACTTTTAAAGGAAAAAACAAAGAAGTGGCATGACAATTTGATTAGACAAAAAAGCTTCAAAAGTGGAGATCTTGTACTTCTTTACAATAGCGGATTTAGACTATTTCCAGAAAAATTAAAGTCCAGGTGGACAGGTCCCTACAATGTTACAAATGTTACTCCTTATAGCGCAATTGAAATACAACACATAGATGGTGGGGAAAAGTTCAAGGTAAATGGACATAGAGTTAAACCTTATGTCACCAAAATGTTTGAGAAACATGCTTCAACAATTCTATTTGCTTAAGAAAAATATTTCAAGTTGATCTAACGACATTAAACTCAGAACTATATTTTTCTCTCTGTTTGTTACTATTATTAGTACTTTTATTACTAATATGAGTAAAAATAATAAGAAGAATTTTTTTAAAAAAATAAAATGACAAAAGAAAATATACTATAGAATATATATATATATATATATATATATATATCACGACCCAAAATCCCACCACAGGCGTCGTGATGACACCTAGTCTCTAAGACTAGGTAAGCCGATTTCAATTACCTTTTGAAGCCATTTATTTTTGAAACTAACAGTGAAAATAATTACAATATACAACCTCCCAAGACTGGTAGTACTGAGTTACGAACTCTAACTGAATACATGGAATGATCACGAAGACCGAATATACAATACTGTTTGATTACAAATTAACAGTACAATGAAATGAAAAGACTCCAAGGGACT
>AWOL01S0011646.1:26880-46502 GCA_000715115.1 Nicotiana otophora
TAAGACTAGGTAAGCCGATTTCAATTACCTTTTGAAGCCATTTATTTTTGAAACTAACAGTGAAAATAATTACAATATACAACCTCCCAAGACTCGTAGTACTGAGTCACGAACTCTAACTGAATACATGGAATGATCACGAAGACCGAATATACAATACTATTTGATTACAAATTAACGGTACAATAAAATAAAAAGACTCCAAGGGACTGCGACGGCCAAGCAGCTCTACCTTGAATCTTTACGATCGCGCTTTAACTCTGCTCAAGTCCGATATCTCAAATACCTGGCTCTGCACACAAATGTACAGAAGTGTAGAGTGAGCACACCACAGCGGTGCCCAGTAAGTATCAAGACTAATCTCAACAGAGTAGAGATGAGGTGTAGTCAAGAATCTCACTAGTCTAATTACCTGTGCAATATAATATACAGAATAATAGGAAACAAATAACAATAAGAGCAGGATAAAACAACCAGTGATATGCACAACAGACAACAAGAATATCATTAATATAACTCAACAATTAATAAATACAATTACACCCAATTAAATCAAGCTCTTCAAATAAATGTCTTTCGCATATAATTCCTCACATAACTCTCCTTCAAATATAATTTTCTCAAATGAATATGTTTCAAGTACAATTCTTTCATATAATTCTTTTTGAATAAAAATCCTTCCAAATAAATATTTTGAATATAATTCTTTCAATTGAATATATATATATCACGACCCAAAATTCCACCACAAGCGTCGTGATGGCACCTAGTCTTTAAGACTAGGTAAGCCGATTTCAATTACCTTTTGAAGCCATTTATTTTTGAAACTAACAGTGAAAATAATTACAATATACAACCTCCCAAGACTGGTAGTACTGAGTTACGAACTCTAACTGAATACATGGAATGATCACGAAGACCGAATATACAATACTGTTTGATTACAAATTAACAGTACAATGAAATGAAAAGACTCCAAGGGACTGCGATGGCCAAGCAGCTCTACCTTGAATCTTTACGATCGCGCTTTAACTCTGCTAAGTCCGATATCTCCATTACCTGGCTCTGCACAAAAATATGCAGAAATGTAGAGTTAGAACACCACAGCGGTGCCCAATAAGTATCAAGACTAATCTCAACGGAGTAGAGATGAGGTACAGTCAAGAATCTCACTAGTCTAATAACATGTACAATATAATATACAGAATAATAGGAAATAAATAACAATAAGGGCAGGATAAAACAACCAGTGATATGCACAACAGACAACAAGAATACCATTAATATCACTCAATAATTAATAAATACAATTACACCCAATTAAATTAAGCTCTTCAAATAAATGTCTTTCGCATATAATTCCTCCAGATAACTCTCCTTCAAATATAATTTTCTCAAATAAATATGTTTCAAATACAATTCTTTCATATAATTCTTTTTGAATAAAAATCCTTCAAAATAAATATTTTGAATATAATTCTTTCAATTTAAAAATCACTATGTGACACCTCATTTCATAATCATAAAAATTTAAAAATTACGGGTTTCAGCCTATTTTAATATTTTTTCATAAATACGGGTCTCAGTCCATTTTCATATTTCCACTGCACCTCGTGCCCATAATTAATCATCATAATTTCCCGACACTTCGTTCTCTCATTTAATATCACCACTGCACGGACAATTCACGTGCCAAATATCCTCATTATTTACTCACGACACCTTGTGCTCACATTTTATTTTATAATCTGTCTGGCAATAGCAACATGCTCTCAATTCTAACATAAATCAAATTGTTATCAATTTGCCAACAACAAGACAAATGGCACAAGGTATAAAAATAAACACAAGAAAATTATAACATCACATGAAAATCATCAACACTACAACCCCATATCATCACATGTCGTCCCTGACAATAGCCACACATATCGCTCATATTGCCAACCTTATCACTCCTATAGCTACCCGTATCGCTCCGCCTAGACAATATCAATAGTCACCCTTATTGCTCATATTGCCACCCTTATCGCTCCTATAGCCACCCTTATCGCTCCGCCCAGACAATATTCTAACAAATACAATAACAGTGAAATACCACCCTTATACCCACATAACATCAACGGTGAAATGCTACCCTTATCTCCCCAAAATAATAACTCACACAACACAACAATTTCTCAAAATAATAACTCACACAATACAATAATTTACACGAAAAATTATCATGGCAACATAACAAAATCAAATCATATCATAATTTGCCCATTGGCCACAAACAAGATTCCAAAGACACAACCAAATCAATTAATTTCACAACAAATAGCCGAGGGCTCCGCACAATGTATATAACACCCAAAATCAATCGACAGAAATAGAAATTACTCAACATAAAGCAAAGTTTTCGTTAATCCAAATTTAGATAATTATATTAACACTTCTTTTTAAACTTGCTTAATTAATTATTTGCATAAGAAAATTCATATTTGAATTAATTTCCAAGAAATATTAAACCAACAATACTCACGAAATTTCATAAATATTTCAAGTAACAATCACATCAAATTATCATATAAAAACAAATTCAACAACAACGATTTAGGCATGGCAAACAGATGATTTAATAATTATCACAATTTTCCAATTTACTACACAATAATACCCAAGACTTTAATTCAATGAATTTTGCACATATAAGCCCGAGTACGTACTTGTCACCTCGCGTATACGGCTTTTCACATTTCACAAATGGCACATAATTCCCGCACTCGAGGTTAAGCAAGACACTTACCTTTTTGAAGTTAGGCCGATATTCCAAAATAGCCTTCTTGCTTGAATTGACCTCCAGACAGCTCAAATCTATCCAAATTATTTGTATAACTTCATTAAAATTCATCGGAAATAATTCCGGATAATAATACGCCGACTTAAACATTTAGTTCAAAAAGTCAACAAAGTCAATGCGGGACCCGCCTCTTGGAACCCAACATAATTTTCATGAAATACGAACACCCATTCCAATACGAGTTCAACCATACCAATTTTATCAACTTCCAATAAGAACTCGACCTCCAAATCTTAAATTTTTGTTTTTTTGGAAGATTTGCAAAAATCTTGATTTCTTCCATTTAAATCCGAATTAAACGATGAATATAACCATGGATTTATGAAATATAATCACTTTTGGATATAGGATACTTACCCAGGTCGAAGTTGTGAAGAACTCCAAAATCGCCCCAAAACCGAGCTCCAAAGAGTCCAATCGAAAATGGTGAAATGACCATTTTTGGTCCTTTATGTTTCTGCCTAGTTCCGCTTCTGCGGACAGATTTATCTCACCTGCGTGCTCGCTTTTGCAAGCGAAATCTCGCTTCTGGGAAGGCCACTGCCAACAAACACATCGCACCTACGGAATCCTTTCCGCTTCTGCGCATTCGCAGGTGCGATGCAATATGCGCATCTGCGCAAACAGCCGCTTCTGCGCCTTCCTTTCCCGCATCTGCGGTTCCGCAGGTGCGGGATTTTTTTCGCACCTGCGACCACTGCCATTCCCTTCCATCTTCGCTTCTGCGATGGCTCCCTTGCTTCTGCGTGGTCGCACTTGCACCCAAAATTCCGCAGGTGCGATTCCAACAGCTGCTGCCATTTTCCAGCAGCTTCTTCCAAATCCGAATTGCTCCGTTAACCTTCCGAAATCCACCCGAGACCCCTGGGACCTCAACCAATTATACCAATATGTCCCAAAATACAATACGAGCTTAGTCGAGGCTTCAAACCACATCAAACAATGCCAAAATTAAGAATCGCGCATCGAATCGAATTATAAGTTTTCAAATCTTCCAACTTCTATATTCTGCGCCGAAACGTATCAAATCAATTCAGAATGACTTCAAATTTTGCACACAAGTCATAATCGATGAAATGGATCTATTCTCATTTTCGGAATCGAAATCCAACCTAGTTATCAAAAATTCATCCTTCGGTAGGAGTTTCCAAAATTTTCTATTTTTCAACTTTCCCCAAAATGCGTCGAATTGTCCTACGGACTTCCAAATCCGAATCCGGACATACGTCGAAGTCCGAAATCACCATACGAAGCTATTGACATCATTAAAATTCTATTATGAGATCGTTTTCTTAAAAGTCAACTCTCCGGTCAACTCTTTCTATTTTAAGCTTCTAAATAAGAATTGTTCTTTTAATTAAATTCCGAATCTTTCGAAAATCAAACTCGGCCACACCCGCGGGTCATAATACATATTGCGAAGCTGCTCGATACCTTAAGTCACTGAATGGGGCGTTAATTCTTAAAATGAAAAGTCGTGTCGTTACATTCTCTGCCTCTTAAACAAACGTTCGTCCTCAAACGTGCTAAGAATTATTCTTAGGTTACCAAATTGATGATTTTACTTTTACACATATACTCACGGTTGATTCCATGCTACCGCATTTGAGATAATCCTAACAACATCATATCTTTTGAGTTTATTTCTTTTATCCATATTTGTAAACTCTAAGATCAATTTCTTACACTCCAAACATTTCAAAAGGTCTGATTTTCGTAACAACGCACGGTATTAGTCTCAACTGGCTATAGCAACTCGTGCCTACGCACACATTAATTTTCTTGATAGTGTTGAAGTACTTCAAAACTTTCTCTGGGGTGCTACATTCTTACCCGCTTAGGATCATTCGCCCTCAGACACATAACATACTTATCTCTTCCTTTGCAAATCCCAATCATTCAAATTTTACTAACTCCCAAATTTTTCATAAATTGCAGCAAAGTCTCCCCTGTAAATGGGCCTATCCACCTGCCAGAGTAACACCAAAACAACTCCTAACAATACATACACAACCCAACAAAATACCACAAGCTATATATCAATAACACCAATCTCGACATCATAAGCACTGCATTATCATAATGATATCAGGACATGAAGCACATCATATGTCGGCTCATCACCACATCTCTGGTCTTAAAGGTTGTTCATAATTAATTCCAGCATCATCAATTAATCTCATATTAACCACCACCTAATTTTGAATTTTCACAACACTGACAGCAAATGTGAGGTATGAAGACCTCATGATTACTTACTCGGATTAATGAGTCACATTTAACGCCACCTGGGCACTCACCTCATAGGCTAAAACTCAATGTCTAGCACGAAAATGGCTGTATATGAACAGAAAAATATACACGAGTTATCAAATAAACCTAACAGGCATGACTCCCTATTAATATTATTGTACAAATTAAATTTCATAAAGGGAGAATTTTAAACTTATACATATTTCACCACAAGGACCTCGTCCTTACATAACTTCCATCGCGGCTTTCAGCCTGATTTAAATATTTTACATCATGTAAAAATGCTAGGATCTCGTCTTCAACTCTGAATCACAAGTATGTTTCACATTGTCCCAACTGAAATTTTCAATTTCCTTTCTTTCTTCTTTTCAATATATTTCATAAATAATTTTTACAACATATAATGAACCCTCATACCGGTAGGGCATATAATTCATAAAAATTGGAATCAATTATTCCGAAACACATTAAACCCACTGTAATGAATAATAAAAATTACCTTTGGACTTATAGCCCTCAATGGTATACAAAAATAAAATGACAGACACAGGTTCACATCTTTAAATCTCCCAACAGGGAAAAACATATAAGTGGGTCACAAAGTTATGAAGCTCACCCATAAGTGGAGCATAATAAGAGGACTTGCCTCAATATTCAGAGCCGAATCAAATTAAGGAAAATATCCTTTTATAATAAAAATCAGGACCGTACCTGTAATGACACCATCTGGTGTATTGGCCTCAGCCAAAACATAATGATTAAGTCAACGGGTCGAGCATCCACCTCTTAGGCGCCCACTACCCGTCTGTCCTCCACCTCTAGCTGACTGTGCACGTGGAGAATTAACTGGAATAAAGCTTGTAGCTTGAGTGCTCTGATGAAATCCACCCCTCCCAAGTCTGGGACAATCTCTCATGATGTGCCTAGCATCACCACGCTCATAACAACCCCTCTGAGGTCGCGGCTGCTCGAACTGAGTCTGTGTTGGATAACTGGAATAACCATTATAGGAATCTCGTGTCGGTGGTGCACTATAAACTGGAGCACTCTGATTAATCTAATGTGCGGACTGAGATGACCGACTGCTCGAGCCTCCGCTATAATGGGTTATAGCTGAATAGTAAAATCCACTGAACCCTCTAGATCTTTGGGACCTTTTGGCCTCCTTAGACTCCCTTTTCTCGCCTAAAACACCCTCAATCTTCCTTGCAATCTCCACTACTTATTGAAATGGAGTATCAATTTGCGATTATCGAGCCATGCATATTGTAATATCATATTCGATCCCCTCAATGAATCTGCAGACCCGTTCTCTGATTGTAGGAACTAAGATAGGTGCATGACAGGCTAACTCACTGAACCTGATAGCATATTCTGACACGGTCATAGTGCCCTTGCGCAACCGTTCAAACTCTGTGCGCCATGCATCTCGGAGAGTCTGGGGAACAAACTCTTTCAAGAATATTTCCGAAAATTGAGCCCAAGTTGGTGGTGTTATATCGGCTGGTCTACCTTCTTTATAGATTTTCCATCACCGATGCGCTGCACCTGACAATTAAAATGTAGTAAAGGCAACTTCGCTCACCTCCACAATACCCATGGTGCGGAGAATGCGGTGACAATTTTCTTTCCAGAAATCCTTGGGCATGCTCTGTAGCTGTGCCACTGAAAGTAGGTGGATCATATTTCTTAAACCTTTCAAGTCTCTTTTGTTCCTCTTCTGATGCCTCCGGCCTGACCTCAGGCCGAACTAGAATAACAGGTTGTACCAGTGCTACACCCGAAACCTGACCAATGTGAACCTGATGCTCTGGAGCTGTGATAGGAGTCGGAGCTACTCCCCCAATCTGCGAAATATTTGGTGCAACAGAAATCAATCCCGCCTGGGTTAATGCACCAAACATACTCAGAAACTGTGCCAAAGTTTCCTGAAGTCCGGGGATAACAACAGGTGCTTCTAGTACCTATCCCCCAACTGGAGCTACTAGTGGCTCCTCAACTGTTGTTGTGACAGGTGCTCTAGTCGCAGCACATGCCCTTCCTCGACCTCTACCTCGGCCCCGGCCTCTTGCAGACCTAGCAGTATGTACGGATGCCTGCTTAGCTAACCCAATAGCACGTGTCCTCACCATATATGAGAGAATGGAGATACAAAGGTTCAAATTCCAAATTTACCAAATTCCGCATGACAAGAATGAAAGAAATGGAAATTTCCTAACAGTGCTATAGTCTCTCGAAGATAAGTACAGACGTCTCTGTACTGATCCGCAAGACTCTACTAGACTCGCTTTTGACTCGTAGAACCTATGAAATTAGAGCTCTGATACCAACTTGTCACGACCCAAAATCCCACCACAGGCGTCATGATGGCACCTAGCCTCTAAGACTAGGTAAGCCGATTTCAATTACCTTTTGAAGCCATTTATTTTTGAAACTAACAGTGTAAATAATTACAATATACAACCTCCCAAGTCTGGTAGTACTGAGTCTAACTGAATACATAGAATGATCACGAAGACCGAATATACAATACTGTTTGATTACAAATTAATAGTACAATGAAATGAAAAGACTCCAAGGGACTGCGACGGCCAAGCAGCTCTACCTTGAATCTTTACGACCGCGCTTTAACTTTGCTCAAGTCCGATATCTCCAATACCTGGCTCTGCACATTGGTGAAATACTACCCTTATCTCCCCAAAATAATAACTCACACAACATAATCATTTCTCAAATAATAACTCATACAATACAACAATTTATACAGAAAATTATCACGGCAACATACAAAAATCAAATCATATCACAATTTGCCCGATAGCCACAACCAAGATTCCAAAGACACAACCAAATCAATTAATTTCACAACAATTAGCCGAGGGATCCACACAATGTATATAACACCCAAAATCAATCGACAAAAATAGAAATTACTCAACATAAAGCAAAGTTTTCATTAATCCAAATTTAGATAATTATATTAACACTTCTTTTTAAACTTGATTAATTAATTATTTGCATAAGAAAATTCATCTTGGAATTACTTTCCAAGAAATATTAAACCAACAATACTCACGAAATATCATAAATATTTCAAGTAACAATCATATCCAGTTATCATATAAAAACAAATTCAACAAGAAGGATTTAGGCATAGAAAACATATGATTTAGGTCAGTATCGGGTTGGTTGGTTCGGGTCTGGAGTGATTTCGGAGTGGAATGAGACACTTAGTCGCTAAAGTAGAAGCTTAAGTTAGAAAAGTCAATCGGATATTGACCTATGTGTAAATGATCTCGGATTTGAATTTTTATGGTTCCGTTAGCTCCGTTAGGTGATTTTGGACTTAGATATGCGTCTGTAATGTGATTTGGAGGTCCGTAATGGAATTAGGCTTGAATTGGCGAATAATTTGGCAATTTCGGTCGGCAGCAGAAAATTTGATATCGGGGTCTGAATGGATTTCTAGAAGTTGGAGTAGGTTCGTGGTGTCATTTGTTATGTGTGTGTAAATTTTGAGGTCATTCGGACGTGGTTTGGTAAGTTTCAGCGTTGTTTGTGGAATTCAGAAGATTTGAAATTCTTAGGCTTGAATTCGAGGGTAATTTGGTGTTTTGATGTTGTTTGGAGTGATTAAAAGGTTCAACTAAGTTTGTATGTTGATATATGACTTGTTGGTATTTTTGGTTGAGGTACCGAGGGCCTCGAGCGTGTTTTGGATGGTCGACAGATTGGTTTTTGGTGTTTGAGAGCTACTGGTGTGAATTCTGCTGGTGTTTCCGCACCTGCGGAAGGGGAGTCGCAGGTGCGAGGCCGCAAGTGCACTTGGGACGTTTGCAGGTGCGGACAGTGCTGGGCTAGGCAGGATGCGCAGATGCGAGAAGTATGTCACATCTGCGAGCCCGCAGGTGCGAGACTTGGAGAGCAGATGCGGAAAATGGGAGGCCAAGGCTGGAGCGCAGGTGCGGAGGATTGGCCGCACCTACAAGCCCGCAAGTGCGAGGCCTGGGCGCAGGTGCGAAGGCTAAAGAATTAATTGAGTTTCGCAGGTGCGGCGATTTGACCGCATGTTTGGTCCTGCAGGCACGAAGAATTGGCCGCAAGTGCGAAAAGACTGGGCAGATAGTATAAATTGCTCACTTTGCGAATTTTGGTCAATTCTTCACCATTTTCAGTCGGTTTTGAAGCTTTTGGTAGTGATTTTGAAGAGGGATTCAAGGGGATATAGTGAGGTAAGTTGCTTGAGCCCTAATACTCGTATATATGGTGATTTCTCGTTGCTTAATCATATAATTAGTGGAAATTAGGGGTGAAAATGAGAGGTTAGGGCTTGAAATTTTGGAGAGTTTGATTTAAGGATTTGAGGGACCAAATGAGGTCGGATATTGATAAATTTCATATGTATGGACTCGCGAGTGAATGGACTTTCTAGTTTTGTAAATTTTGTCGGATTTCGAGACGTAGGCCCGGGGGCCGGGTTTAAGCCGATTTCAGGTGTTTGGTCTAATTTGATAGTTTTTCTTGTGCAATTCATTCCATTAGCGTATATTGATGGTATTGTACTGATTGTGAATAGATTCGGAGCATATGGAGGCCGAGTCGAGAGGCAAGAGCATCGCGGGGTAGATATTTGACCGGTTTGAGGTAAGTAACGATTGTAAATCTAGTCCTGAGAGTATGAAACCCTGAATTTCGTATCATTCTACTATTTTGAGGTGATGCACATGTTAGGTGATGGGCTTGTGGGCATGCACCGTTGGGGATTGTGACTTGGTCCGTCCCGTAGCAACTGTAAAGTTGCATAGTTTGTTGAAACTATATGATACTTATGAGTTTTAGAAATGAGTTTCTGTAAATTGGGCGGAATGCCACGTTTGGGTCTTGTGCCAGTGTTGTTTGGACCCTTAGGGGCCTTTTTCTTACTATCCTCTCACTGGTTTTGATTGAAAATCTATACTCACTCATGGTTATACCTTTTTACTGCATAACTTAGTTTTATTACTCTGTTTTGATGCATATAAATGTTGTTTTGGGCCGAGTACCCTGTTTTTACTAAGAGCCCGAGTGGCTTGAGAGGTTGGCTTGAGAGGTTCATGACCGAGTGAGGCCGATGGCCTAATTTATGAGGATATTCATGGGATCAAGCTGCACGCCGCAGCATGTTTGATATAGGCTAAGGGACCGATTAATTTATACCATGATTTGGCTTGATATAGCGCTTGGGCTGAAGGAGCCCCTCCGGAGTCTGTACACACCCCCAGTGAGTGCAGGTACCTACTGAGTGCGAGTTCCGAGTGCTGAGTGACTGGGAGGCATGAGAGATTATGTGGTATGCCCGAGAGGTTGTTTACGAGTGATTGTGAGGTATGCCCGAGGGGCTGTATACGAGTGATTGTGAGCCTTGCCCGAGGGGCTGTATATGAGTGATGTTGCCCGAATGGCTGATTATAATTTTATTATTTCTTTCCACCTTTGCATTGAGCCTTTGTTTGAAAAACTATTGAAATATGTCTTTAAATGAATTTTTTTCTGGAACTGGATTTAAAAGAGCTGATTTGATTCAAACCCTGATTTTAAAAGCATGCTGTGTCTTACTGAAAATTTGTGATATGAACTTTACTTGCATTACTGCTCGTCACTACTTCTTAATCTTTATTTACTGTTATTGCTTACCAAGTTGGCGTACTCACGTTACTCCCTGCACCTTGTGTGCAGATCCAGGTGTAGCCGGACACGGTAGCGACTGTTGACTATTCCGGTTGTAGATTTTTCTAGGGCATAGCAAGGTAGCTTCCTGGCGATCGCAGCCCTGCTCTTCTCCCTCTTATCTTCCTTTAGTTGTATTTAGCTATTTTTCAGCCTATGATAGTCTCAATATTGTCAGACAAATTGTAGTAGATGCTCATGACTAGTGACACCCTGATGTCGGGCTTTTTCTTTTTCGCACTTTTGTCTTGATTTGAATTCCTTTATGAAGGTTTTTATGTTAAATAGCCTTAAAATTTTCTTTGAAATGAAACATATCGGTTTGTTTTGGGAATGAGTCGGCTTACCTAGTTCCACAATTGGCGCCATCACGACAGGTCTAGTTTGGGTCGTGACAAGTTGGTATCAGAACCTAGGTTACATAGGTCTCACGAGTCATGAGCAAGTTTAGTAGAGTCTTGCGGATCGGTACAGAGACGTCTGTACTTATCTTCGAGAGGCTGCAGAACCCTTAGGAAAACTCCAGATTCTTGAATTCTTGTCGTGCGAATCTGTTGATTCTAGTAACTAAACATCTGTTGTTTCATTCTCTCACACATGGTGATGACTCGTACTATCGGTCAGGAGGGCCAGCCACCCGTACCACCAGCCAGGGCCGCGGTAGAGGCCGTGGTAGGGACTAGAGAATTATGGGGTCTCATTCACTACTTTTCAGTTTTCTGGGGCTGCGCTCAGTTGGTGGGAGACTTACGAGAGGTGTAGGCCTGTTAGCGCAGTACCCCTTACTTGGCAGCATTTGTCTATGATCTTTTTGGAGAAGTTCATGCCTCGGTCCCGCAAAGAGAAGTTGCGCAGACGGTTTGAGCGGCTTTGCCAGGGTGATATGCCTGTGACACAGTATAAGATACGATTATCAGAGTTGGCCCATCATGCTATCTGGTTGGTTCCCACGGACAGGGAGAGGATCATGAGGTTTATTGATGGTCTTACTTTTCAGCTACAGTTGCTTATGACCAGAGAGAGGGTGTCAGGTGCTACCTTTGATGAGGTTGTCGACATTGCTCGGCAAATTGAGATAGTTCACTGTCAGGAGAGGGTTGAGAGGGAGGCCAAAAGGCCTCGTGGTCAGGGCGGATTCAGCGGTGCTCCTTTTGGGGGTCAGTTCCAGCACGGTAGAGGTCGCCATTTCAGATAGGCTCAGTCAGCTCGGCCATTTCACGAGGTGCATCATCTGGCCATGGTTCTCACAGTTCTCATCAGGCCCACTTATCACTCGGTGCCCTTTCAGCTTAGAGTCTGTCCCGTGCTCCATCAGTTCAGGGCTTCTCTATGCCAGGTTCTTCTACTAGTTATCCCGGTGCTCGGGGTTCCCTTCAGTTCCCGCCACCAGCACCAGGGAGTTGTTTTGAGTGTGGGGAATTTGGGCATATGTGGAGGCAGTGTCCTCGTCGTCTTAGAGGTCTATCTCAGCAGAGGAGTCAGCCTTCGACTTCAGCACCAGTTACTTCACCACCCGCCCAGTTAGCTCGGGGTGGAGGTCAGTCAGCTATGGGTCGCCCTAGAGGGGGAGGCAGATTAAGGGGTGGCCAAGCCTGTTTCTATGACCTACCTGCCAGACCAGATACTATTGCTTCAGATGCTGTGATTACATATATTGTCTCTGTTTGTCACAGAGATGCCACTGTATTACTTGACCTTGGTTCCACGTATTCATATGTTTTCTCGTATTTCACCCATTTTCTGGATATGCTCCGTGAGTCTTTAGCTTCATCTGTTCATGTATCTACTTTTGTGGGAGATACTATTGTTGTGAACCGCGTATATCGGTTATGTGTGATGACTATTGGGGTCTGGATACCCAAGTGAACCTTTTGCTACTTAATATGGTTGACTTTGATGTGATATTGGGTATGTATTGGTTATCTCCATGTCATGTTGTTCTAGATTGTCACTCTAAGACTGTGACGTTGACAATACCGGGATTTTTGAGGGTTAAGTGGAGTGGTTCTATAGATTATGTACCTAGTAGGGTGATTTCATATTTGAAAGCTCAGCGTATGGTTGAGAAGGTTGGGTTGCCTATATTATTTGGTGTTTGTGAGGGATATTAGTACAGAGACTCCTGCCATTAATTCTGTTCCGGTGGTATGTGATTTTTCGGATGTGTTTCCTGCAGACCTGCTGGGCATGCCGCCTGACATGGATATTGACTTTGGTATTGATTTGGTACCGGGCACTCAGCCCATTTCTATTCCACCGTATCGTATGGCACTGGCGGAGTTGAAGGAGTTGAAAGAACAACTTCAGGAACTCCTTAATAAGGGGTTTATTCGGCCTAGTGTGTCACCTTGGGATGCATCGGTTCTATTTGTAAAGAAGAAGGATGATTCCATGAGAATGTACATTCATTACAGGCAGTTGAACAAGGTCACAGTCAAGAACAAGTATCCTTTGCCTTGTATTGATGATTTATTTGATCAGCTTCAGGAAGCGAGGGTGTTCTCCAAGATTGATTTGAGGTCCGGTTATCATCAGCTGAAGATTCGGGATTCGGATATTCTTAAGACAACTTTCAGGACCCGTTATGGCCATTATGAGTTCGTGGTGATGTCCTTTGGGATGACCAATGCCCCAGCAGCATTCATGCATTTGATGAATAATGTATTCCAATCTTATTTGGATTCATTTGTTATTGTATTCATTGATGACATCATGGTGTACTCTCGTAGCCAGGATGAGCACGCTCAACATTTGAGGATTGTATTATAGAGATTGTGGGAGGAGAAACTTTATGCAAAGTTCTCCAAGAGTGAGTTTTGGCTCAGTTCGGTAGCATTCTTGGGACACCTGGTGTCCAGTGAGGGTATTCAGGTGGATCCGAAGAAGATAGAGGTAGTGCAGAGTTGGCCTAGACCGTCCTCAACCACGGAGATCAGGAGCTTCCTTGGTTTGGCAGGTTATTACCATCGCTTTGTGGAGGGATTTTCAACTATTGCTTTGCCCTTGACCAAATTGACCCAAAAGGGTGCTTCATTCAGGTGGTCGGACGAGTGTGAGGAGAGCTTTTAGAACCTCAAAACTACCTTGACCACAGCTCCAGTGTTAGTTCTTCCATCAGCTTCAGGTTCTTACACCGTGTATTGTGATGCCTCGAGGATAGGCATTGGTTGTGTTCTCATGAAGGAGGGTAGGGTGATTGCCTATGCCTCGTGCCAGTTGAAGACCCATGAGAAGAACTATCATGTCCATGATCTTGAGTTAGCAGTCATTGTTCACGCCTTGAAGATTTGATGCCATTATTTGTATGGGGTTCATTGTGAGGTCTATACTGATCACTGGAGTCCGCATCATCTATTTAACCAGAAGGATCTTAATTTGCATCAGCAGAGATGGTTGGAGCTTCTTAAGGACTATGATATCACTATTTTATACCATTGGGGAAAGGCCAATATGGTGGTCGACGCTTTGAGTCACCGGACGGATAGTTTGGGGAGTTTAGCATATCTTCCAACAATAGAGAGACCTTTAACATTGGATGTTCAGGCCTTAGCAGGCCAGCTTGTGAGATTGGATATTTCAAAGCTGAGTCAGGTGTTGGCTTGCGTGGTCTCCAGGTCTTCTCTTTATGACCGTATCAAGGAGCATCAGTATGATGACCCTCACTTGCTCGTTCTTTAGGGCAGGGTTCAGAGAGCTGATGCTAGGGATATGACTATTGGTGATGATAGCGTGTTGAGGATGCAGGACCGGATATGTTTGCCTAATGTAAATAGGCTTCGGGAGTTGATTCTTGAGGAGGCTCACAGCTCGCTGTATTCAATCCATCCGGGTGCCGCGAAGATGTACCAGGATTTGAGACAGCACTATTGGTGGAGGCGGATGAAGAAGGATATAGTTGGGTTTGTAGCTCAGTGTCTTAACTGTCAGTAGGTTAAGTATGAGCATCAGAGACCGGGTGGCATGCTTTAGAGATTAGAGATCCCAGAGTGGAAGTGGGAGCGGATCACCATGGACTTTGTAGTTGGGCTCTCATGGACTTCGAGGAAGTTTGATGCTATTTGGGTGATTGTGGATTAGCTGACCAAGTCCGCGCACTTCATTCCAGTTGGTACTACTTACACTTCAGAGCGGTTGGCTGAGATTTACATCCGAGAGATTGTTTGCCTGCATGGTGTCCCACTTTCCATCATTTCAGATAGAGGTATTCAGTTCACATTGCAGTTTTGGAGGGCCATGCAGCGTGAGTTGGGTACTCAGGTTGAGTTGCGCACAGCTTTTCACCCTCAAACGGACGGGCAGTCCGAGCGCACTATTCATATATTGGAGGACATGTTGTGCGCTTGTGTCATTGACTTTGGGGGTTCATGGGACCAGTTTCTACCACTCGCGGAGTTTCTATATAACAACAGTTTTCAGTCGAGTATTCAGATGGCTCCGTATGAGGCTTTATATGGGAAGAGGTGTAGATCTCCGGTTGGATGGTTTGAGCCGGGTGAGGCTAGGCTCTTGGGTATAGACTTGGTCCAGGATGCATTAGATAAGGTGAAATTGATTTAGGAGCGGCTTCACACGGCGCAGTCTAGGCAGAAGAGCTATGCGGGCAGGAAGGTCCGTGATGTATCTTTCATGGTTGGGGAGAAGGTTTTGCGGAAGGTATCACCCATGAAGGGTGTCATGAGGTTTGGGAAGAGGGGCAAGTTGAGCCCCCGGTTCATTGGGCCTTTTAAGATGCTTCAGAGGATAGGGGAGGTGGCTTATAAGCTTGCCTTGCCACCCAGCTTGTCGAGTGTGCACCCAGTGTTTCATGTTTCTATGCTCCGGAAGTATATTGGAGATCCGTCCCATTTTTGGACTTCAGCATAGTTTAGTTGGAGAGTGATATGACTTATGATGTGGAGCCGGTGGCCATTTTGGATCGGCAGATTCGGAAGTTGAGGTCAAAGGATATAGCTTCGGTGAAGGTGCAGTGGAGAGGTCAGCCTATGGAGGAGGCCACCTAGGAAACCGAGCGGGAGATGCAGAGAAGATATCCATGCCTATAAGAGACTCCAGGTATATTTCTAGATCCGTTCGAGGACGAACGGTTGTTTAAGAGGGGGAGGATGTAACGACCCGACCGGTCGTTTCGAGAGTTATAGCCCCGTTTCACCCATTTTTACTTCTTTATGTGTTATTTAGATGTATTGTGTTGTATCGGGTTGGTTGGTTCGAGTCCAGAGTGGTTTCAGAGTGGAATGAGATACTTAGTCTGTAAAGTAGAAGCTTAAGTTGGAAAAGTCAACCAAATGTTGACCTATGTGTAAAAGATCTCGGATTTGAATTTATATGGTTCTGTTAGCTCTGTTAGGTGATTTTGGACTTAGGAGTGCGTCCGAAATGTGATTTGGAGGTCCGTAGTGAAATTAGGCTTGAATTGGTGAATTGGAAATTTGGATATTTTCGATCGGCAGTGAAAAATTTGATATTGGTGTCAGAATGGATTTTCGGAATTAGAGTAGGTTCGTGGTATCATTTGTGACGTGTGTATAAAATTTGAGGTCATTCGGACGTGGTTTGGTAAGTTTTGGCGTTTTTGGAATTCGGAAGATTTGAAGATCTTAGGCTTGAATCTGAGGGTAATTTGGTGTTTTGATGTTGTTTGGAGTGATTTAAAGGTTCGACTAAGTTTGTATGTTGATATATGACTTGTTGGTATTTTTGGTTGAGGTCCCGAGGGCCTCAGGCATGTTTCGGATGGTCGACGGATTGGTTTTTGGTGTTTGATAGCTGCTGGTGTGAATTCTGCTGGTGTTTCCGCACCTGCGGAAGGGGAGTCGCAGGTGCGCTTGGGAAGTTCGCATGTGCGGACAGTGCTAGGCTAGGCAGGATGCGCATGTGCGAGAAGTCTGTCGCATCTGCGAGCCCGCAGGTGCGAGACTTGGAGCGCAAATGCGAAAAATGGGAGGCCAAGGCTAGAGCGCAGGTGCAGAGGATTGGCTTCACCTGCGAGCCCGCAGGTGCGAGGCCTGTGCGCAGGTACGGAAGCTGAAGAATTAAGTGAGTTTAGCAGGTGCGGCAATTTGAGCGCAGGTGCAGTCCCGTAGGTGCGGAGAATTGGCCACAGGTGCGAAAAGCCTGGGCAAATAGTATAAATTGCACACTTCGCGAATTTTGATCCATTCTTCATAATTTTCAGTCGGTTTTGAAACTTTTGGGAGTGATTTTGAAGAGGGATTCAAGGGGATATCAGTGAGGTAAGTTGCTTGAGCCCTAATACTCATATATATGGTGATTTCTCGTTGCTTAATCATGTAATTAGTGGACATTAGGGGTAAAAATGAGGGGTTAGGGCTTGGGATTTTGGAGAGTTTGATTTAAGGATTTGAGAGATCAAATGAGGTCGGATTTTGATAAATTTCATATGTATGGACTCGTGAGTTAATGGGCTTTCTAGTTTTATAAATTTTGTCGGATTTCGAGACGTGGGCCCGGGGGCCGGGTTTGAGCCGATTTCGGGTTTTTGGTCTAATTTGATAGTTCTTCTTGTAGAATTCATTCCATTAGTGTATATTGATGGTATTGTACTGATTGTGAATAGATTCGGAGCATTTGGAGGTCGAGTCGAGAGGCAAGTGCATTGCGGGGTAGAGATTTGACCGGTTTGAGGTAAGTAACGATTATAAATCTAGTCCTGAGGGTATGAAACCCGAATTTCGTATCATTCTACTATTTTGAGGTGACGCACATGCTAGGTGATGGGCGTGTGAGCGTGCACCGTTGGGGATTGTGACTTGGTCCGTCCCGTAGCAACTGTAAAGTTGCATATTTTGTTAAAACTATATGATACTTATGAGTTTTAGAAATGAGTTTCTGTAAATTGGGCGGAAATGCCACATTTGGGCCTTGTGTCAGTGCTGTTTGGACCCTTAGGGGCCTTTTTCTTACTATCCTCCCACTAGTTTGGATTGTAAATCTATACTTAGTCATGGTTATACTTGTTTACTACATAACTCAGCTTTATTACTCTGTTTCGATGCATATAAATGTTGTTTTGGGCCGAGTACCTTGTTTTTACTGAGAGCCCGAGTGGCTTGAGAGGTTTATGACTAAGTGAGGCCGAGGGCCTAATTTGTGAGGATATTCATGGGATCGGGCTACACGCCGTAACATGTTTGATATAGGCCGAGGGCCTGATTGATTTATTCCATTATTTGGCTTGATATAGCGCTTGGGCTGAAGGAGCCCCTTCAGAGTCTGTACACACCCCTAGTGAGCGCAGGTACCTACTGAGTGCGAGTGCCAAGTGCTGAGTGGATGGGAGGCATGAGAGATGGTAAGGTATGCCTGAGGGGCTGTTTACGAGTGACTGTGAGGTATGCCCGAGGGGCTGTAAACGAGTGATTGTGAGGTTTGCCCGAGGGACTGTATATGAGTGATGTTGCCCGAGTGGCTGATTATGATTTCATTATTTGTTTTCTCACCTTTGCATTGAGCCTTTGTTTGAAAAACTATTGAAAGATGTCTTTAAATGATTTTTTTCTGGAACTGGATTTAAAAGAGCTGATTTGATTCAAATGCTGGTTTTAAATGCTTGTTGTGTCTTACTGAATTTTTGTGATATGAACTTTACTTGCATTACTGCTCGTCACTACTTCTCAGTCTTTATTTATTGTTGTTGCTTACTGAGTTGGCGTACTCACGTTACTCCCTGCACCTTGTGTGCAGATCCAGATGTAGCTGGACACAGTAGCGGCTGTTGACTATTCCGCTTCCAGATTTTTCTCGGGGATAGCAAGGTAGCTGCCTGGCGATTGCAGCCCTGCTCTTTTCCTTCTTATCTTCCTTTAGTTGTATTTTGCTATTTTTCAGACTATTCTAGTCTTGATACTGTCGGACAAATTGTAGTAGATTCTCATGACTAGTGACGCCCTGATGTCGAGCTTTTTCTTTTCCGCACTTTTGTTTTGATTTAAACTCCTTTACGGAGGTTTTTATGTTAACTAGCCTTGAAATTTTCTTTAAAATGAAAAATATCATTTTGTTTTGGGAATGAGTCGGCTTGCCTAGTTCCACGATAGGTACCATCACGATAGAGCTATCTTGGGTCGTGACAAATAAATACTTAAATAAATCCTCATTTTAATATTTTTGAAATCGTCAATTTACTTCAATTTATCTTGTAAAAGATGAATTTACAGACTAAATAACAAGGTTTTCCAAATCCAATAGTGAACATTCTATAATCATCCCAGAACCCGGTGTCACAAGTACATGAGCCTTTTCTAGAAATTTAAAATAAAATACAATAAACCGGAATACAACTGGGACAAGAAAGAAAATACAATACTCTGAAGGAGACTTTACTGGCTCAAGTGCGTCGTACAGAATACAGCTCACCTAAGTCCCTGCCTTAATCGCGCCTCAGTGCCCACAAGGCTGCTAAACATATGTGTACCTGCACAAAACTGTGCAGCAAGTATAGCATGAGTACGTAAATTAATGCGTACCCAGTAAGTATCCCGCCTAACCCCGAAGAAGTAGTGACGAGAGGTCGACTTCGACACTTACTAGTGGTCCAATAATATTAGGTAGAGTAAAGAAGTGAGTGAATATGAGACAGAGTAAATATATGAAACAAACAAGTATAAAATACGTAGTACAATTTTCTTTTTTACAATTTATTCAAGCTCTAAACTAGCAAGTTCCCTCACTAACTGGAACATATGTATAGATACAGTGGATTTCGTCAAAGAGGTCGTCATAATCCAAATCAGGGAAAAGCCCTCAGATACATTGGCTTCTTTCCAAACGTTACGCACGATTCCATAAGGATAATATA
>AWOL01S0011646.1:48374-70810 GCA_000715115.1 Nicotiana otophora
CGACGCGAACCATAGATGCATCTATTAACCTGCCGAGGCGAACGACCCATTCCCATGAGAGTGTGGTACATAAAACCTGCCGAGGAGAACGACCCGATCCCATAAGAGTGGTAGAAGGAAATACCCCGCTCACGAGTCATACGTGCGATGCGGTCAAATATAAATACAAGGAATCTCCCTGCTCGCGGATCATACTTGCGACGCGGCCAAATACAAATTTAACATACAAATCATATCTCTTTCTTGATTCTTTTCATAATAAGGGAAATTCAGCTTGTATCCTTTTAAAGAAATTACCCCGCTCGCGAATCATATGTTCGACGTGGTTATACATAGATTTCTTAAGCTATTATAGCATTACTCAATCCTTTTCGAAATTACGAAGTTCAAATAAAACCTTTTAAACCTTAAGTTCTTAAATTTCAATTCCTTTCAAAACATTTAATAAGCAAACTCAATCTCGCTCCCTCTCGAGACAGACAATAAACATAAATCAATAACAATATCAACAAGGCATGATATGAGCCTAAAACTACCCGAACATAGGCATATTTAGTAGCTACGTACGGATTCTCGTCACCTCATGCGTACGTAGCCCCCAGAAATAGAATCACATAGTAATTTAGTTCACCTATGAGGTTAATTCCCTCTTACAAGGTTAGAAAGGAGACTTACCTTGCTCCGAAATTCCATAACCGGCTCCAAAGCCACTCCGACAAATCAAACTGATGTTCGTCGCTCCAAAGCTAGTCAAATATGACGCAACCAAATCAAAATATACTATAATACTCATAATTAATCATTTTATGACAATTTTCAACTCTGTTCGAAAAGTTGATAAAATCACCCTCGGGCCCACGTTCTCGGATTCCGAATATTTTCGAAGATTAACTTTACCCATAACCCCATGAACTCAGAAATATAATTATTCTCCATTTCATGCCAAATGTCGTGATTAAAATTCAAGAATACCAATTTCTAGGTTTCCTACCAAAACCCCATAAGTTCTACAAATTTTCATGTCTAAATCCATATGTAAACCATGTATTTAACTCGCAATGCGCGAGAATTACTTATCTAATAATAGATGATGAAATCTCCTCTTCCAAATCTCCAACAATTGCCCAACCAAAATGAAGTGTGGAGGAAAATGGCCAAATCCCGTATATAAAACTTCACTGCCCAGGTCCGCCCTTCTTTGTGATCGCGAAAAGACCATCGCGATCGCGAAGGCTAAAGACACACTGCCCCCGATTTCCTCTTCGCGTTCACGTTCCTCACAACGCGTTCGCGAAGCTTTCCGCCGTCACTACTTCGCGTTTGCATACCCAGCCTCGCGTTCGCGTAGGCCAAACATCCTCAGGCCAGTCCTCCTTTCCTTCTATGCATTCGCGACTCCCCACTTGCGTTCACGTAGGTTCTTCAAGTTCTTCACTGTGTTTGCGTCTCAACCTTCACATTTGCGAAGGATAAATCCCAGCAACCTCAAAGTTCCTCTTCGCGAATGCGGGACTCCCTTCGCGTTCGCGAAGAAGGAAACCAGATACCAGATACAGCTACAACAAATCATTCCGTTTTGGTCCGAAGCCACCCCTAAACACACCCGAGGCCCCCGGGACCTCGTCCAATAATACCAACCAGTCCCATAACATAACACAAACTTGCTCGAGACCTCAAATCACATCAAACAATATCGAAATCATGAATCGCACCCCAATTCAAACGTAATGAACTTTGAAACTTCAAATTCTACAACCGATGCCGATACCTATCAAATCATGTCCGATTGTCCTCAAATTTGCACACAAGTCATAATTGACATTACAGACCTACTTCAAATTTCTAGCTTTAGGCAAATGACTCCAAAATGACCTACGGAACTCCGAATCCACTTCCAGATGCGCTCCCAATACCAGATTTACCATACGGACTCGGAATCCCAAACGGACATTGATAACGTTTAAATGCACTTCAACCCAAATTTATGAAATTCTTCCAAAATGCCAACTTCCACAATAGGTGCCGAAACGCTCCCATGTCATCCAAAACCCAATCCGGACATACGCCCAAGTCCGAATTCATCGTACGAACCTGTTGGAATCTCCAAATCCCGATTCTGAGATCGTTTACTTAAATATCCAATCTTAGTCAATTTGTCCAACTTAAAGCTTCCGAAATGAGAATTTTCTTTTTAAATCAACTCTGAACTTCCAAAATTTTAATTCCGACCACGCGTACAAGTCATAATACCTAAAATGAAGTTGTGCATGGCCTCAAACTGCTGAACGAGGCGCTAGAGCTCAAAACGACCGGTCGGGTCGTTACATTCTCTCCTACTTAAACATACGCTCATCTTCGAACGTGCTTAAAACTGCGCTGGAATTGTCCGAAATCACTGTTTAACACCTCGTGCACCTAACCATGCTACCACAACACAGTTGATCACATTAGCTCGATCAAATCTGAAGATATTCTCTTTTATTTAGGCAAATAATCCTTAGAGTCCAGTTCTAACATCCGGAATTCTCTGCCAAGCCAGCTTCCCACATACGAACACCGTAACAATCACCACACGATGTACCAGAAATGACTCCATAACTTTACTGAATTCACACCATGCACCGCAACATTCACATGACCATAATAACATTCTATGATCATAATAGTCGAAATCTCACGAATCTGATGCTCACAATACACCTCATGACATATATAAGTCATGTTTTAACTCTGGCAATACTGCCACGACGGAAGAGATGTGTAGAAATTCATAACCAACTGCCGAGTCAACAAACCATTGAACCTCTCCTCTTGACTAGAATCATCACCTCATTATGAACCAAATAATGGTATTTGATCTTTAATATGCTTCAAATAATCCGATCGCACTGATCCCAGATTCAACAATCTCGCCTCACCCAGTACAAGCTACTCAGGCAATGGAGTTTTGGATCGGTAGTACAAGATCTATTATGATTGTATTTATGATATGTAATTGCTTTTGGCTAGATTTGGGCCATTCGGAGCCGGATATTCGTGGGAAAAGCCTTTTGACCGATTAATTAAGCTTGGTATGAGGTAAGTGGATTGCCTAACTTTTTGTGGGGGAAATCCCCGTAAGATTTGGAACTATTGTGATATGTGAGCGTCGTGTACATGAGGTGACGAGTACGTACACGGCTAGTTGTGGTTAAACCCGATTTTTTTTACTGAGCAGCAACATGTTTTCTTGTTAATTTAAGTTATATCATTTTAATGAGTACTGATCTATTTTCATTCTTAATTGAGTTATTCCAATATGTGTAGCTATCATGTTTAGTCTAATACAACATGTCTACGTGTCTTAATTGTTTATGTGAATTCTGTGCAGCATGCTTAGTGAATTTCCTGCTTCTTCCCTGACTGGTACTTAGTCTAAATCGTAAGAATTTTGTGGCGTAGTTGTATTTCTATCGTTCGCGCTGCATATTTACTTTGGGACTACGGAACGGTATTCCGGGAGATCCCCCTGTACTGTATATTTACTTTGGGACTACAGAATGGTATTCTGGGAGATCCCCTTGTACTGTATATTTACTTTGGGACTACGGAACGGTATTCCGGGAGATCCCCCTGCACTGCATATTTACTTTGGAACTACAAAACGGGATTTCGGGAGTTCCCCTTGTCTTGCATATTTACTTTAGGACTACGGAACGGTATTCCGGGAGATCTCCCTGCACATTTATGTTTGGGACTACGAGACGGTATCTCGGGAGATCCCCTGTTGTGATTTCTGTGTACTGAGTTGTTACCTTCTATGATTTCATTATTGTTAAATTTCATCCTTTATTTTATTGCGGTATTACACTCTATATTATTTTTATTATATATTTGGCAGTAGGGCCCTGACCTGACCTCGTCACTACTCGACCGAGGTTAGGCTTGGCACTTACTAGGTACCAATTGTGGTGTACTCATGCTACTCTCTGCATATGTTTTTCGTGTGCAGATCCAGGTGCACTTTATCAGCCGCACTATCAGTGAGCCGGGACAGCTTTGGAGACTTCAAGGTATATCTGTCGCGTCCTAGACCTCGGAGTCCTCTTCTACTCTTTCTCATGTCCATTATCTTCTGTATTTACCTTGTTAGGTTCTGATGTATAGAGACACTAGATTTTTCCTTCTGTAGTTTGTGATTCGCGATGTTCCGGGTTTTGGGATTACTGTGTATTTTGAACAGTTAGTTGTTTAATTCATGTTTTCATTTCATTATTTTGCAAATGTTAGGCTTACCTAGTCATAGAGACTAGGTGCCGTCATGACATCATACGCAGGGGAAATTGGGTCGTGAAAGTGCCGACAAGCTACCAACTCGAACGTGATATATAAGGAAAAATGAACTCTAGAAGGGATTACTCAACCCACGCAACTAATTAGACAACCGAAAAGGTATCATGAATCTTTCTCAGAAAATGGGACACGAATATAAGGGACTCTACTCAATAACACACTATTGCGGCATGCAACTCGATCCAAACAACATACCTGTGGCGGCGTGCCACCCGATCCACACATAAAATCTATAAGGAAATACTTACCGAGCTAGAATGCTCATTACTACAAAATACTCGAATATCCGCCACAAGCACACGAAGTGCGTAATACCATCCCTGGGAGGACAAATAGCGCCATACGCTACAAAACTCAAGCACAACTAAGGTGCGATATATGATCTGAATCTCGAGAGCCATCCCACTAACATAACACCATCGCTACGCGGAACCTCAACACATAGGAAATTTATCAAGTCATTTCACAACTCACACGACACAATATATTATTACATGAAATAGTCGACGACGAAATAATATCTAGCCTCCGAATACTTCTCCATAAGGAGCGCTATGCTACAATGCACACATCCGGCCTGACATAGAGCCCACATTCACATTTAAATCCATCCACAGACCTCAAGCCGATTCTGATCGCACCGTACTAGGCTAATAACCTTTCAAAGATCCATAATAACCCTTTTTTTCATAACACACGAGAACAACCATCGTAACCGGGACAAACTTCTATAGTTCACAACCAAATGAACCCAGCGCCCTACAGGCATAAATTCTCACATGAACAATAGTACCGCAATCCCCATACTTGGCTCTAATCTTCGATAAATCAAGTGACTACATGTAACACATATACAATCTCCCCATGGGATGTGCTCCCACGACCTTCCGCACCAGATAATAAGTTTGCACATCCATACCACCGGCCGAACAAATGCTGTAACGCAAATCAATAATCCAAAATCACTACTCAAAGCCTCTTACACAGGACACCGATCTCAGGTGACGCTAAAAACAATGCCAGCTGGCTCTAACCATTTGAGTCCTTTCTCGCTCATCCGAGCTCGTGACATTCTTGCCAATACCGAACCGCAACCTTGATCCTCAACTTCCAAATCACATGCTGATCGCTGCACTTAATCATGCCAATGTGCAAGAGCGTAAACATTTTGTCTTAACTTTCGAACTACTAGTAGGGTAAACGCTTCATCACGTAGAAACCTTTTACTTAACTCATTCCAAGATAACCATTGCAACACGCGACTGAATCCTCATATCCGCAGAAAATACCAACCTCAAGTAGTGATCTAAACCACCATAACCCTTGCGGGGGCCATCTGCACATAACAAGCCATAATACTCGAAAGCCTCCAAATAAGATCAGTTACGGCGACCGTCAAATCTCGCACGTAACATCACCAATCACATGAATAACCCAACACACTGAGGGAGATGATCATTGCCATCACTATGCCTATTCAACCATTGCTAACTGAACCCGACTTCTCCTAATTTACTCTGGATCTTCCTTAGAAATAACAACAGCTCATTTATCAATATAACAAACACAATTCGCACTCATCCTGAGTGACCCCATCTCACGAGACCACATTGTCCCCAAAACCCACGAACCATCTCACACCCTCCTTGTGTGCACATCCGCATCTTTAATTGGTACACCCATTATAATATTTCCTTTACGATTCCGAAGTCATTTTCTCACATTCTTCCATTGCTACACCGCATACCAAAGATAACATAGAACACTCCAAGCCACTTTTATAATCCGCTGCAACAGCTCAATACTTAACCATACTATGGACTAGAAATCCTTAGGCACCACACTTTAACTTTTGAATCCACTAGGACCGTTGTTTAGAGTCACCCACTCTGACTTGGCCCCGAATATAATCAAACTCCCAGGCTCCACTAGCACATGGACGCCCCTTTCAAAAAGCACCCGGCTGAATCATTTTCCTTGTCCCAAAACATGAACATGAGTAAATAAGGCCTACTATAGCACACATTCCTCAATCATTTGCTCAAATTACCGCTGATGTTCTCTCTTCCTTAGCCATAATACTCATTCCAAGAGAACCATTGCAACACGCGACCGAATCCTCATATTCGATTAAAATACCAACCTTAAGTAGTGGTCTAACAGGCCATAATACTCGAAAGCCTCCAAATAAGATCAGTTACGACAACCGTCAAATCTCGCACGTACCATCACCAATCACATGAATAACCCAACACAGTGAGGGAGATGATCATTGCCATCACTATGCCTATTTAACCATTGCTAACCGAACCCGGCGTCTCCTAATTTACCCTGGATCTTCCTTAGAAATAACAAAAGCTCCTTTATCAATATAACAAACTCAATCTGCACTCATCCGGAGTGACCCCATCTCCCCAGACCACATTGTCCCCAAAACCACGAGCCATCTCACACCCTCCTTATGCGCACATCCGCATCTTCAACTGGTACACCCATTCTGATATTTCCTTTACGATTCCGAAACCATTTTCTCAAAATATTCCATTGCTACACCGCATACCGAAGATAACATAGAATACTCCAAGCCACTTTTATAATCCGCTGCAACAGCTCAATACTTAACCATACTACAGACTCGAAATCTTTAGGCACCACACTTTAACTTTTGAATCCACTAGGACCGTTATTGAGAGTCACCCACTCTGACTTGGCCCCGAATATAATCAAACTCCCAGGCTCCACTAGCACATGAACGCCCCTTTCAAGAAGCACCCGGCTAAATCACTTTCCTTGTAAATCATCTTTACACGAAGCGTAAATCCTGAATTTTCCCAAAACCTGAACATGAGTCAATAAGGCCTACTATAGCACACATTCCTCAATCCTTTTCTCAAATTACCGCTGATGTTCTCTCTTCCTTAGTCATAATATCCCATCATTATGTTGATAACCATAAATCTCACAATTAGCCGACCATGCAATCCAACCGTAGGCAGTGGAACTCTCCCACTTAGCTTGAAGATATCATTGCATAACTCTAGAACCCGCCAAGATTCATTCTTCATCGGTTAACTGATCTTGCACAACAAACTCGCCATGTTCCTCGAACTCCTTCTATTTGACCTTTCATGAACACTCTGAATCACTAACCACATTCACATATTCGACCCTTTGCCGGATAACCAGTAGAATTTTTTCGTGACACCCCCATTAACACCACGCAACCGCTAACCTGCTCACAAGAGATAACTCACCTGTGGAAATTCCATGCCGACATCATCCAAATCCGCTGCACTAGGTACAATAACTACGAAATCAGTAACCCATCTTGAGCCCGTGCTCATTCACCAGTTGTACAGGTCCATTCACTCCTCATGGACATCAACTAAAGGTACAACAATACATTCCCATCCAAAGTCATGTTGTATCCTTCTTCATGTTAAGCAACTCCCTCCTGTCACACCCAATCTTCCTCAATATAGCAGCCAATACTCCAATTTAAGTCCGTAGACCTAGTCACGGTCCACCATGAATCCCAAATCATTCTAAACTTTCTCAAGGCGTGTAGTCATCCTACCATAGAACCTATATGTTGCCCTGCCCCAAAGGCGAATGGAAGAAAATCATATCACCGGCGAACTTAACACATTCAATCAAGGACGATGAGACCACACCTAAGATGAAGATTCCTTCACAGTAGAACATAACAAGCCTCGTTACTCCATCCACCCAAATCTGGACATTCATAAGCCAATTGGTTTTCTTCCTCCAAAATAAGATACTGAATCTCGGAACCATGCACTAAGTAAACCTCCTTCCAAGTCATTCACTGCACCGACACATAGGTAAGCATCCTACCATCACATCAATACTATGCGACAACAACTCCTGAGCATTATAGCAACCTGTGCATAGCCTCAAAGCTCTCAAAAGTACAGTTGTTGGGCTGAAATGATAGAATATCCTTCCACAATGCGATGACAATAGTCCAATCAACTATGCAGGGAGGAACATCTCGCACCACATCTGTAGTACCATTACAATTCCTCAATTCTCGATCGATAGCAAGCGCTTCACGCCGCATAAGATTGAATGGGCAGAAAAGAAAGACATAATCCTCAAAGGAATCAAATCGCACGATGAGGAATCAAGAAAGGGAAGTTCTACTAACAGCCCTGTATCCTCTCAAAGAAAAGTACAGACGTCTCTGTACCGATCCGCAAGACTCTACTAGACTCACTCATGACTCGTGAGACCTAAGTGAACCTAGTGCTCTGATACCATGTTGTCACGACCCAAAATTCATAAAGGTCGTGATGGCGCCGGACTCCACTGTCAGGCAAACCAATAATAAATACTTAATTAAATCCTCATTTTAATATTTTTGAAATTGTCAATTTACTTCAATTTATGTAGTAAAAGATAAATTTACAGACTAAATAACAATGTTTTCCAATTCCAATAGTCAACATCCCATAATCATCCCAGAACCCGGTATCACAAGTGCATAAGCCTTTTCTAGAAATTTAAAATAAAATACAATAAATGTCCGGAATACAACTTGGATAGGAAAGAAAATATAATACTCTGAAGGAGACTCTGTTGGTTGCGGTGCATCGTATAGAATGCAGCTCGCCTAAGCCTTCGTCATAATCGCGCCTCTGCGCCCACAAGGCCGTTAAACATATGTATACCTGCACAAACAAGTGCAGCAAGTGTAGCATGAGTACGTAAATTAACGCGTACCCAGTAAGTATCCTGCCTAACCCCGAAGAAGTAGTGACGAGGGATCGACTTCGATACTTACTAGTGGTCTAATAATATCAGGTACAGTAAAGAAGTGACTGACTATGAGACAGAGTAAATATATAAAACAAACAAGTATAAAATACGTAGTACAATTTTCTTTTTTACAATTTACTCAAGCTCGCAACTAGCAAGTTCCCTCCGTAACCGGAGCATATGTATAGATATAGTGGATTTTGTCAAAGAGGTCATCATAATCCAAATCAGGGAAAAAACCTCAGATACACTGGCTTCTTGCCAAACGTTACGCATGATTCCATGAGGATAATATATATAGGAAATGCTGAGGCATACGGCTCGATCCAATATAAAAGTAAACTGTGTACTGTCGAGGGTCGAACGTCGCGAACTATAGATGCATCTATTAATCTGCCGAGGAGAACGGCCTGCTCCCATGAGAGTGTGGTACATAAATCCTACCGAGGAGAATGGCCCGATCCCATAAAAGTGGTAGAAGGAAATACCCCGCTCACGAATCATACGTGCGACACAGTCAAATATAACTACAAGGAATCTCCCAGCTCGCGGATCATATATAAATTCAAGGAATCTCCCCACTCGCGGATCATACTTGCGATGCGGTCAAATACAAATTTAACATAAAAATCATATCTCTTCCTTGATTCTTTTCAAAATAAGGGAAATTCAGCTTGTAGCCTTTTAAGGAAATTACCCCGCTCGCGAATCTTACGTGCGACGCAGTTATACATAGATTTCTTAAGCTATTATAGCATTACTCAATCCTTTTCGAAATTACAAAGTTCAAATAAAATCTTTTAAACCTTAAGTTCTTAAATTTCAATTCCTTTCAAAATATTTAATAAGCAAACTCAATCTCGCTCCCTCTCGAGGCAGACAATAAACATAAATCATTAACAACATCAACAAGGCATGATGTGAGCCTAAAATTACCCGTACATAGGCATAGTTAGTAAATTCCCTCTTACAAGATTAGAAAGGAGACTTACTTTGCTCCGAAATTTCATAACCGGCTCCAAAGCCGCTTCGACAATTCAAATTGATGCTCGTCGCTCCAAAGCTAGTCAAATATGACGCAACCAAAAGAACATATACTCTAACACTCATAATTAATCATTTTATGACAATTTCCAACTCCGTTCGAAAAGTTGATAAAATTATCCTCGGGCCCACGTGCTCGAATTCCGAAAATATTCGAAAATGAACTTTACCCATAACCCCAAGAGCTCAAATATATAATTATTCTCCATATCAAGCCAAATTTTGTGATCAAAATCCAAGAATACCGATTTCTAGGTTTTCTACCAAAACCCCATAATGTCTATAAATTTTCATGTCTAAATCCATATTAAACCATGTATTTAACTCGCAATGCGCGAAAATTACTTACCTCATAATAGATGATGAAATCTCCTCTTCAAAAGCTCCAATAATCGCCAACCAAAATGCAATGTGGAGGAAAATGGCCAAATCCCGTATATAAAACTTCACTGCCCATGTCCGCCCTTCTTCGCGATCGCGGAAAGACCATTGTGATCACGAAGGCCAAAGACACACTGCCCCCAATTTCCTCTTCGCGTTCGCATTCCTCACGACGTGTTCGCGAAGCTTTCCGCCCTCACTGCTTCGCGTTTTCGCATACTCAGCCTCGTGTTCGCATAGGGCAAACATCCTTAGGCCAGTCCTCCTTTCCTTCTATGCGTTCGCGACTCCCCACTCGTCTTCGCATAGGTTCTCAAGTTCTTCACCACGTTCGCGTCTCAACCTTCGCATTCACGAAGGCCAAATCCCAGCAACCTCAAAGTTCATCTTTGCAAAAGCAGGACTCCCTTCGCGTTCGCGAAGAAGGAAACAAGATACCAGATACAGCAGTAGCAAATCATTCTGTTTCGGTCCGAAACCACCCTGAAACACACCCGAGACCCCTGGGACCCCGTCCAATCATACCAACCAGTCCCATAACATACCACAAACTTGCTCGAGACCTCAAATCACATCAAACAATATCGAAATAGTGAACCTCACCCCAATTCAAACATAATGAACTTTGAAACTTCAACTTCTACAAGCGATACCGAAACCTATCAAATCACATCCGATTGTCCTCAAATTTTGCACGCAAGTCATAATTGACATTACGGACCTACTCCAACTTCTGAAATAGGATCTCGACCCCGATATCAAAAGGTCAACTTCTCAAAACCTTCAAATTTCTATCTTTAGCCAAATAACTCCAAAATGACCTACGGACCTCCTAATCCACTTTCGGACTCGCTCCCAATACCAAAATTACCATATAGAGCTATTCCCAGACTCAGAATCCCAAACGGATATTGATAACGTTGAAATGCACTTCAACCCAAATTTATGAAATTCTTCCAAAATGCCAACTTCCACAATAGGCGCCGAAACGCTCCGGATTCATCCAAAACTCGATTCGGACATACGCCCAAGTCCGAATTTATCATACAAACCTATTGGAACCTTCAAATCCCGATTCCGAGATCGTTTACTCAAAAATTCAACCTTAGTCAATTCTTCCAACTTAAAACTTCCGAAATGAGAATTTTCTTTTCAAATCAACTCTAAACTTCTGAAATTTCAATTCCGACCACGCGTACAAGTCATAATACCTGAAGTAAAGTTGCTCATGGCCTCAAACTACTGAACGACGCGCTAGAGCTCAAAATGACCAGTCGGGTCATTACATTGGTAAGTATTCTGCTCCTTCTTTCCATGGTTTCGAAGATGTGGCTGGAATTTTTGTATAAAGGTTACTATATTTTGTGGAAGAAAAAAGAAAATTTTTGGTTACTTTGGAGGCATCTAACTGGAAATCTTTTGATGATCTTAGATGGTATTTAACTGGAAGTTTTTTTTTGGTTGTCTTGGTTATATACTTTTGTTGTAGTGACAAGCTATGGTGATCTTGGTTGGCAATCTAACATAAAATAATTTTTGTTGTAAATATTAATGGCCTGTGAATGGTAGAACTAATGGTTTTTGTGTTTTTGAAGGAAGAACCTTTGCACTCTTATAGGTAAGATTTGGTGATTGTAAATATATCTTAAATCTATGCAGGTTGTTGCTTTTAGATGCTTAACTTTCATGTGTTTTCTTACAAAATTCTTATCTTTGTGATGAAAGTGATGCATACCTAGCACTCATACACACTTTGGTAATTTGCTCTTTAAAGGATTCTTCTCTTTTGTAGCAGTAAAATTGATAAATATATTTTAAAAAAACGAAAATGAAAAACAAAATGAAAAAAAAAAATTGCTTTTAGAAGATTTTGCACATGAATGACATCAATAAATTTTTGACAACACTTCTGGATTTTGCACATGAATTGACATCAATAATTACACTTCAAATTCGTAATAGCTTTGAGAACTTCTAACTTTTGCCACTATATTTGCAAATGTAAATAGTCTACTGCAATGAAACTTTGAATCTTTGGAAATAATTGAGACATGTAACTTATGATAGTCAATAACTAGAACTTGCCTTTATTGTTTGTCAAGGCGAAATTCTAAACAAATGCTGATTTGAAAAATGAATTAGGCCATCTTTGGATCGTTTGAGCCTATATCTTTTCTTTTCATAAACCTTGATGTCCCCAAAGCCAAAAAGAAAAAAGAAATTATTATATAACACCCACTTATTATTTTTCCTGGCCTCGCGTGTAAGATAAAAAGGATGACAAGTTGTATATATGTGTACGATCAAAAGGAATGTTGGACAATTAAGTTCTACAAAATACACATTATCAACTCGTATCTTGTATATGTATAATGAAATACATATTTACCTCAGAAAAAGTGAACAAAAAAAAAAGAAACACTGAAAACAAATACATACATATATATATATTGGCTATAAAAGTCTAGTATCTACAGAAACAAAAAGAGAAAAAAAGAGAGGATTATAGTTATTAAAATCCCCATGATCATTGCTGATAAATAGAGTCATCCTTTGTACTAAAAAGAGAAGCCAAGAAAGAAAAACAAAATGTAGTCACTTTTAAAATATTCCATTATCCTACCAGCCCTCGGCCTAACATTACAAGCCAATAAAAGTCCTAAAAGATTCTAAAATCAGCATTAATCTACATTAGTGGAGATTGACAAGAAAGGAAAGTGTCACGACCCGAAACTCCCACCTTCGGACCGTGATGGCGTCTAACATTTCACTTGCTAGGCAAACCAATGTCAGAATAATATTATCTATTTTTAAAATAATTTTTAAATTTATTAATAATCAAAGAACAAATGCGGAAGTAAAGTCTAAAATGTAGTGAATAATTCATAAAAATAATGATGTCTAAATGTCATCCCATAATTGGTGTCACAAGTGCACGAGCTTCTATAATAATACAAAATAAAGGTCTGAATAAAATAAAGATGTCTGAAAATAAACACACAACTAAAGTAAAATAGACGGGGACTTCAGAACTGCGGACGCTATGCAGTTATACCTCAAGTCTCCTCCGAGTAGCTAAAATCCGAGCAAGTCGAAGGCACGCCGCTGTGACCAACTCCGAAATCTGCACAAGAAGTGTAGAGTGTAGTATCAGTACAACCGACCTCTGTACTGGTAAGTGTTGAGCCTAACCTCGACGAAGTAGTGACGAGGCTAAGGCGGGTGACTTACATTACCTGTACGCAATATTAGTAATAACAACAATAATAGAAATAAATCATGTAACTCATTTATAATAATTGAAGCCAACTCAGTAGTCATAACCAATTATCATTTCCATCAATTCTGTTGCAGTGTGCAACCCGCTCTCATAATATATTCACATTTAATTCTGTTGCAGAGTGCAACCCGCTCTCACAATATATTCGCATCCAGTTTTGTTGCGGCATGTAACCCGCTCCTACAATATATTTATTTTAATCAAGTCTGTTGCGGCGTGCAACCCGATCGCCCAATATATATATATATATATATATATATATATATATATATATATATGTATGTCGACTTTTAAATTAGTTCTGTTGCGGCGTGCAACCCGATCCTTCAATATGGACTTTTAATAAGTCTGTTGCGGCGTGCAACCCGATCCTCCAATATGGACCTTTAATAAGTCTGTTGCGGCGTGCAACCCGATCCTCCAACATATTCATTATAATCAATATATATGTATGTCGACTTTTAAATTAGTTCTGTTGCGGCGTGCAACCCGATCCTCCAATATGGACCTTTAATAAGTCTGTTGCGGCGTGCAACCCGATCCTCCAATATATTCATTATAATTAATTCTGTTGCGGCGTGCAACCCGCTCCTCCAACATATTCATTACCAATTCTTATAGAAGAAATTTCCCCAATAAATGCAATAATTAATATAAAATTATAAGACAATAAGTATACAATAATTATGATTTAATTATGAAACAAACAAAGGCAAATAGCAAATTATTATGGAAATCAGAAAGAAAATATGCAATTTAATATTTAATATGCTAAATGTCAAATAACAATTAAGGCACATAATTCAAATAGCATGTAACAATTAATGCAGGAATTCAAAAATTAATATTTGATAAAGAATAGGAGAGAAATAATTATTATAATAATTAATTCATGATTTTAAATAATTTATAATTTTTTAAGTAATCATGCAAACAATTAATTTGACGACGTATAGACACTCGTCACCTCGCCTATACGTCGTTCACGTGCAATTCACATAACAAATAATTCGAGGGTTTTATTCCCTCAAGTCAAGGTTAAACATGATACTTACCTCGCTTTGAAAATTCCAATCAATTACTCAACCACAACTTTTCCTTTTAAATTTATCTCTGAAAGCTTCAAATCTATTCACAAACAATTCAATATACTCAATACGAATCATAGGAATTAATTCCATATGAATTTACTAATTTTTCGGATAAAATCTGAAATTTATTAAAATATTCGGCAGTGGGACCCACGTCTCAAATATCGAAAAAACTTACGAAATGTGAACACCCATTCCGAGACAAGTCCAACCATACAAACAATTGTCCAATTCTGATGTCAATGGGACCTTCAAATCTTAAATTTTCGTTTTTGGAAGATTTTATAAAAATCTAATTTTCTTCCATAAATTCACAGATTCATGATATAAATGAGCATGAAATCATGAAATATAATCAATATAGGATATGGAACACTTACCCCAATATTTTTCTCTGAATATTGCCCAAAACTCGCCTTACTCGAGCTCAAAAATGGAAAAGAGTTGAAAATGGGTTGAAACCCCATTTCCAGAACATAAGTTCTGTTTCTGGGATTTTTACCATTCCCAAACGCGGTCAGCGCCTCGCGTTCGTGAAGCACAAATTCCTACAGCCCAATTTTACTCTTCGCGAACGCGAGGGCTACTTCGCGAATGCGAAGCTTGCCTGGCTTGGCCTTCGCAAACGCGAGATGCCCATCGCGAACGCGAAGGCAATTGTCCTCGTCAGCCTCTTTCCTTTCGCGAACGCGAGGCTTCGATCACGAACGCGAAGCTTCGCACCTCAATTATTCGCGAACGCGAAGCACAAAATGTTCCAGCCCCTATTTGCTCTTCGCGAACGCGAGACTCCCCTCGCGAACGCGAAGAAGGAAACCAGAAGCTGGTTTCTGCAGTTTCCTCAAGTCCAAAAATGATCTGTTAACCACCCGAAACCAACCCGAGCCCTCGGGGCTCCAAACCAAGCATGCACCCAAGTCCTAAAATATCATATAAACTTGCTCGTGTGATCAAATCGCTAAAATAAAACCAAGAACTATGAATCAGACACCAATTCAAAGGAAATTTTCAAGAAAATTTTGAATCTTATATTTTTACAATCGGACATCCGAATCACGTCAAATCAACTCTGATTCTTACCAAATTCGGCAGAAAGGTCATAAATATTATAGTGGACCTATATCGGGATCCAAAATCAAAATACGGACCCGAGGTCAATAAATCCAATATCAGTAATTTCTTAGAAATCATTAAGCTTTCAAGCTTTTAATTTTTCATCAAAAATTCCATATCTCGGCTAGGGACCTCGGAATTCAATTCTGGGATTACGCCCAAATCCTAAATCACGATACAGACCTACTGGAATTGTCAAAATATTGATCCGGGTCCGTTTGCTCAAAATGTTGACCAAAGTCAACTTAGTTGAGTTTTAAAGCTCTATTTCACATTTTAATCTATTTATCACATAAAAACTTTCCGGAAAAATATACGGACTGCGCACACAAGTCGAGGAATTATAAATCGTGCTTTTCAAGGTCTTAGAACACAGAATTACTTATTAAATTTAAAGATGACATTTTGGGTCATCACATTCTCCACCTCTAAAACAAACATTCGTCCTCGAACGGAGTTAGAAAAACAAGTACCTGAGCTGGTGAATAAGTGTGGATATTTACTCTACATGTCCGACTCGGACTCCCAGATAGATGTCTCTACCGGCTTACCTCTTCATTGCACCCGAACTGAAGGATAACGCTTAGACCTCAACTGTCGGACCTGCCAGGCTAGAATAGCCATCGGCTCCTCTTCGTAAGTCAAACCTTTGTCCAATTGGACTGAGCTGAAATATAACACATGGGACAGATCACCATGATATTTCTGGAGCATAGACACATGGAACACCGGATGAACCGCTGATAAACTAGGTGGTAATATAAGCTTGTAGGCTACTTCACCCACCCTTTCAAGAATTTCAAAGGGTCTTATATACCTAGGGCTCAACTTGCCCTTCTTTACGGACGTCACTACACCTTTCATTGGTGAAACCCGCAGCAATATTCTTTCTCCAACCATGAATGCAACATCACGAACTTTTCGGTCGGCATAACTCGTTTGCCTAGATTGAGCTGTGGGAAGTTGATCCTGAATAATCTTAACCTTATCCAAGGCATCCTGTACCAAATCGGTACCCAACAACTGAGCCTCTCCAGGTTCAAACCAACCAACTGGCGATCGATATTGCCTTCTGTATAATGCCTCATATGGAGCCATCTGAATGCTCGACTGGTAGCTATTATTATAAGTAAACTCCGCAAGTGGCAAGAAATGATCCCAAGAACCTCCAAAGTCTATAACACAAGCGCGGAGCATATCTTCTAATATCTGAATAGTGCACTCTGACTGTCCGTCTATATGTGGATGAAATGATGTACTCAACTCCACCCGCGTGCCTAACTCATGTTGTACAGCCCTCCAGAAATGTAAGGTAAACTATGTACCTCGATCTGAAATAATAGACACTGGCACACCATGAAGGCGAACAATCTCACGAATGTAAATTTCAGCTAACCTCTCTGAAGAATAGGTAACTGCCACTGGAATGAAATGTGCTGACTTGGTCAACCTGTCCACAATGACCCAAACTGCGTCAAATTTTCTCAGAGTCCACGGGAGCCCAGCAACAAAATCCATAGTGATACACTCCCACTTCCAGTCAGGAATTTCTAACTTCTGAAGAAAACCACCAGGTGTCTGATGCTCGTACTTAGCTTGCTGACAATTCAGACACCGAGCTACATATGCAACTATATACTTTTTATTCTCCTCCACCAATAATGTTGTCGCAAATCTTGATACATTTTGGCGGTACCTGGATGAATTGAATACCTGGAACTGTGTGCCTCTTTAAGAATTATTTCACGAAGCCCATCCACATTAGGCACACAAATATGACCCTGCATTCGCAGAACCCCATATTCCCCCACAGCAACTTGTTTGACATCACCGTGCCGCACCGTGTCCTTAAGGACAAGTAAATGAGAATCATCATACTACCTCTCTATGATGCGCTCATATAAGGAAGGCCGAGCGACTGTGCAAGCTAAAACCCGACTGGGTTCTGAAACATCTAACCTCACGAACTGATTAGCCAAAGTCTGAACATCTGCAGCTAATGGCCTCTCACCAACTAGAATATACGCAAGACTATCCATTCTCACAGCCTTTCTACTCAAAGCATCGGCCACCACATTGGTCTTTCTAGGGTGATACAAAATGATAATATAATAGTCTTTCATCAACTCCAACCTTCTTCTCTGCCTCGAATTAAAATCTTTTTGTTTGAACATGTACTGAAGGCTACGATGATTAGTAAATACCTCACACGAGACACCGTAGAGGTAATGCCTCCAAATCTTTAGCGCATGAACAATGGCTTCCAGTTCTAAGTCATGAATAGGATAATTTTTCTCGTGAACTTTCAACTACCGCGATGCATATGCAATCGCCCAGTCATCTTGCATTAATACTGCACCAAGCCCAATGTGAGATGCATCATAATATACTGTATAAGATCCTGAACCTGTGGGTAATACCAACACTGGCGCCGTAGTCAAAGCGATCTTTAGCTTCTGAAAGCTCAACTCACACTCGGCTGACCTTCTGAATGGGACACCTTTTTGGGTTAGTCTGGTCAATGTGCTTGTTATAGATGAAACCCCTTCCACGAACCAACGATAATAATCTGCCAAACCCAGGAAACTCCGGATCTCTGTACCTGAAGTAGGTCTAGGCCAATTTTGAACAACCTCTATCTTCTTAGGATCCACCTTTATGCCTTCTGCCGATACCACATGCCCCAAAAAGGCAACTGATTCTAACCAAAACTTACATTTTGAAAACTTGGCATATAACTAATTATTCTTCAAAGTGTGAAGCACACTTCTAAGATGATGCTCATGCTCCTCTCGACTGCTGGAGTAAATTAAGATATCATCAATGAATACGACCACAAAAGAGTCCAAATAAGGCTTGAACACCCGATTCATCAAATCCATAAATGTTGTTGGGGCATTTGTCAACCCAAATGACATCACTAAGAATTGGTAATGCCCATACCGAGTTCGAAAAGTTGTTTTAAGGATATCAGATGCCCTAATCTTTAACTGATGGTAACCAGACCTCAAATCAATCTTCGAAAATACCTTGGCACCATGAAACTGATCAAATAAGTCATCAATTCTTGGCAACGGATATTTATTTTTGATAGTGGCCTTGTTCAACTGCCAATAATCTATACACATCCGCATAGAGCCATCTTTCTTCTTTACAAATAATACTGGTGCACCCTAGGGCGAGACACCGGATCTAATGAATCCCTGATCAAGCAAGTCTTGTAACTGCTCTTTCAATTCTTTCAACTCCGGCGTGGCAATAAGGTATGGTGGAATAGAAATGGGCTGAGTGCCCAGAGCCAAATCTATACAGAAGTCAATATCTCTGTCGGGTGGCATCCCTGACAAATCTATAGGAAATACTTCTGGAAATTCACGAACAACTGGTACTGAGTCCATATAAGGAACATCTGCACTCGGATCACGAATATAAGCCAAATAGGCTTGACACCCTTTCTCTACCATATGCCGAGCTTTCATATAAGAAATAACCCTTCTGGCAGAATGACTAGGAGTTCCTTTCCACTCTAACCGAGGTAACCCTGGCATGGCTAGAGTCACTGTCTTGGCATGATAATACAATATATCATGATAAGGTGACAACCAATCCATACCCAAGATGACATCAAAATCTACCATATCAAGTAGTATAAGATCCACACTAGTCTCAAGATTACCAATAGTAATCACACACGAACGATAGACATGATCTACTACAATAGAGTCTCCCACCGGTGTAGATACACACACAAGAGTACTTAGAGAATTAAAAGACACAACCAAATATGAAGCAAAATAGGAGGACACATAGGAATAAGTAGATCCTGGATCAAATAGAACTGAAGCATCTCTATGGCAAACTGGAATAATACCTGTGATTAGAGCATCAGATGACTCGGCCTCAAGCCTAGCTCGAAAAGCATAAAATCGGGGCTGGGCCCCACCACTCTGAACTGCGTCCCTGGGACGGCCTCTAACTGACTAGCCTCCACCTCTAACGGTTTGACCTCCACCTCTAATGTCCTGACCTCCACCTCTAATGGCCTGACCTCCACCTCTATGTGCCTGACCCCTACCTCTACCTGGCTGAGCAGGCGGTAAAGCAATCGATGCCGGTATGATGGCATGCGAATCTTCCCAAGATTTGTTACTCGCCAATCTAGGGCAATACCTCCTGATGTGACCAATGTTCCCACACTCATAACACCCATCCTGATGTCATGGCTGCTGAAGTTGAAGCTGGCCCAGATGGGATGGATAACCACTATAGTAACTCTGGAGTGGTGGTACACTAATAGGAGCTAAATGTGCACTAAATGTTGGCTGCCCAGAGTAATGCATAATAGAACCGTGACTCCCTGAAGCACCGGGAGATGCATGAAGTGTTGAATGAAATGGTCTGGGAGGATGACCCCTATCAAAATTACCCCTTTCTCCAGACGAGGCACCACTGAAACCACCAAACTGAAGAGGCCTCTTATCGGACCTCTACCCTCTCTCCTATGCAAGAACCATCTCGATCCTCCTTGCGACATTAGCAACCACCTGAAAAGAAATCTCACTTCCGGTTTCCTTGGCCATCTGAAGTCTGATAGGGCGAGTGAGTCCTCAATAAACCTCCTCACTCTCTCTCCCTCTGTAGGTAGTAAAAGGAGAGCATGACGGGCCAAATCTATAAAACGGGACTCATACTGAGTAACAGTCATACTTCCCTACTGTAGATGCTCAAATTGCTTGCAGAGTTCCTCTCTCAGTGTGATAGGGGGGAATTTCTCCAGAAATAGCTAAGAGAACTGCTCCCACATAAGTGCAGGCGATCCGACTGGTTGGGTCAATGTATAATCTCTCCACCACCTCTTGGTGGAACCCGTCATCCGAAATACAGCAAAATCAAACCTATTGGTCTCAACTATACCCATGTTCCGCAGCACCTCATGGCAGCGTTCATGATAATCTTGTGGGTCCTCAGAAGTTGTACCACTGAAGTGAACTGGAAAGATCTTAGTAAACTTATCCAGTCTCAATAAGGCCTCAAAAGTCATGACAGGCCTATCACCGGTCTGTGCCGCAACAACTGGCTGAACTACCCAACCTGGCAGGGCTAGTGGAGCCTGATTCTGGGGAGCCATCTGCTCCGAAGTGGGATTAGTGGGAGTTTGTGCTCCTCCCCCAGCATGTGAAATGGCTGGTGACATTGGAAATGTACTATTCTGGGCCACGCCCTCCATAAGACTCACCAAATGGACTAGAGCGTCCTGAAGCACTAGAGTAGCTATGAATCCTTCCAGGACCTGAACTGGTCCAGCTGGTACATTCTGAACTGGAACCTCCTCTTGAAGGTCCACCTGAGGTTTCACAACAGGTGCAGCTGCTCGAGCTCCAGACTAAGCTCTACCTCGGCCTCTGCCTCGGCCTCTAGCACGACCTCGACCTCGACCTCGACCCCTGACCATAGTTGCCACCGGGGGTTCTGGTCCATGTTCATCGGTAGAGGTATTACGTGTTCTCACCATCTGCGAGAGAGTAAGAGTAGAAAGGTTTAATCATCGATGATAGAATAAAATCGCACGAGAGAATAAGAAAGAAGTGATATTGTTCCTAAACTTCATAGCCTCTGAGAGATAAGTACAGACGTCTCTGTACCGATCCTTCAGCTCTACTGAGTTTGCTCGTGACTCGTAAGACCTATGTAACTTAGTGCTACGATACCAACTGTCAGGACCCGAAACTCCCACCTTCGGATCGTGATGGCGCCTAACATTTCACTTGCTAGGCAAGCCAACGTTAGAATAATATTATCTATTTTTAAAACAATTTTTAATTTTATTAATAATCAAAGAACAAATGCGAAAGTAAATTCTGAAATATAGTGAATAATCCATAAATATAACGGTGTCTAAATACTATCCCAGAATTGGTGTCACAAGTGCACGAACTTCTAGAATAATACAAATAAAGGTATGAATAAAATAAAGCTGCCTGGAAATAAACACACAGCTAATGTAAAATAGACGGGGACTTCAGAACTGCGGATGACATGTAGTTATACCTCAAGTCTCCTCCGAGTAGCTAAAATCCGAGCAAGTCTATGGCACGCCGCTGGGACCAACTCCGAAATCTCCACAAGAAGTGCAGAGTGTAGTATTCGTACAACCGACCCCATATACTTGTAAGTGCTGAGCCTAACCTCGACGAAGTAGCGACGAGGCTAAGGCGGGTCACTTACATTACCTGTACGCAATATTAGTAACAACAACAATAATAGAAATATATCAGGTAACTCATTTATAATAATTGAAGCCAACTCAGTAGTCATAACCAATTATCATTTCTATCAATTCTGTTGCAGCGTGCAACCCGCTCTCACAATATATTCACATTTAATTCTGTTGCAGCGTGCAACCCGCTCTCACA
>AWOL01S0011646.1:72285-90022 GCA_000715115.1 Nicotiana otophora
TCCAATATGAACTTTTAATAAGTCTGCTGCAGCTTGCAACCCGATCCTCCAATATATTCATTATAATTAATTATGTTGTGGCGTGCAACCCGCTCCTCTAACGTATTCATTACCAATTTTTATAGAAGAAATTTCCCCAATAAATGCAATAATTAATATAAAATTATAAGACAATAAGTATACAATAATTATGATTTAATTATGAAATAAACAAAGGCAAATAGAAAATTATTATGGAAATCAGAAAGAAAATATGCAATTTAATATTTAATATGCTAAATGTCAAATAACAATTAAGGCACATAATTCAAATAGCATGTAACAATTAATGCTGGAATTCAAAAATTAATATTTGACAAAGAATAGGAGAGAAACAATTATTATAATAATTAATTCATGATTTTAAATAATTTATGATTTTTTAAGTAAGCAGGCAAACAATTAATTTGACGACGTATAGACACTCGTCACCTCGCCTATACGTCGTTCACGTGCAATTCACATAACAAATAATTCGAGGATTCTATTCCCTCAAGTCAAGGTTAAACATGACACTTACCTCGCTTTGAAAATTCCAATCAATTACTCAACCACAACTTTTTCTTTTAAATATATCTCTGAAAGCTTCAAATCTATTCACAAATAATTCAATATACTCAATACGAATCATAGGAATTAATTCCATATGAATTTACTAACTTTTCGGATAAAATTTGTAATTCATTAAAATATTCGGCAGTGGGACCCACATCGCAAATCTCGAAAAAACTTATGAAATCCGAACACCAATTCCGATGCGAGTCCAACCAATACAAAAATTATCCAATTCCGATGCCAAAGGGACCTTCAAATCTTAAATTTTCGTTTGTGGAAGCTTTTATAAAAAATCTGATTTTTCCTCCATAAATTTACGGATTCATGATATAAATGTGTATGAAATCATGCAATATAATTAATATAGGATAAGGAACACATACCCCAATATGTTTCCGTGAAAATTGCCCAAATATCGCCATACCCGAGCTCAAAAATGGAAAAGAGCTGAAAATGGGTCGAAAACTCATTTCTAGAACTTAAGTTATGTTTCTGGGATTTTTACCCTTCGCGAACACCAGGCTTTGATCGCGAATGCGAAACTTCGCACCTCAAGCCTTCGCGAACGTGTTCTCTCTGTCGCGAACGCGAAGCACAAAATATGCTAGCCCCAATATGCTCTTAGCGAACGCGAAGAAGGAAACCAAAAGCAGGTTTCTGCAGTTTTCTCAAGTCCAAAAATGATCTGTTAACCACCCGAAACCAACCCAAGCCCTCGGGGCTCCAAACCAAACATGCACCCAAGTCCTAAAACATCATACGAACTTGCTCGCGCGATCAAATCGCCACAATAACACCAAGAACTACGAATCGGACACCAATTCGGCAAACAAGTCATAAATATTATAATGGACCTATACCGAGCTCCGAAATCAAAATATGGACCCGAAGTCAATAAATCCAACATCAGTAATTTCTTAGAAATCATTAAGCTTTCAAGCTTTTAATCTTTCATCAAAATTCCATATCTCGGGCTAGGGACCTCGGAATTCTATTTCGGGCATACATCCAAGTTCCAAATCACGATACAGACCTACCAAAATTGTCAAAATACTGATCCGGGTCTATTTGCTCAAAATGTTGACTAAAATCAACTTAGTTGAGTTTTAAAGCTCTATTTCACATTTTAATCTATTTTTCACATAAAAACTTTCCGAAAAATTATACGGACTGCGCATACAAGTCGAGGAATGATAAATGGTTCTTTTCGAAGTCTTAAAATATATAATTACTTATTAAATTTAAAGATGACATTTTGGGTCATCACAGCAAGACTATCGTTTATTGAACTCTATCTTTGAGCAATCTGTGTTCTCGATTGTTTCCAAAAAATCAAAGATTTCTAACGTTGATATTTGCAGAGTAAAAGTGGAGGTATAAAATAATGCAAGTTCTTAAAATTTCAAAAGGATTGATATATCAGGTTATGCCTTTAATGTTTTGAAAGGTTATGAATGTGTAGTTATCTAAAAAAATGTTTTTTCTATTAATCTCTTGTTTTCTTTCCTCGGGACAAGCAAAGGTATAAGTATGAGAATTTGATAAGTGCATTTTTCTAGATTTTAAATATATAATTATCTTTGTAAAAGCATAAAAATTATCAAATCTTTTCTGTATATTTAACTAAATAATGCAGGAAAGAGTGCGAAAGTAGTGGTGCAAGGTCAAGAAAGATTTCAAGGAACAAATACAGCAAAGTAAAAAGCAAGAAGCAGAAAGTTCAAGAAAAGAAAATGGAAGATATTCTGCAACAAAATTACAAAAGGCCAAAAACCGTTTTCAACCAAAACCCATTTGCAACAAAGTAAAACGGTTACCAACAAGTTAACTCATGGCTATAAAATGGACATTTCCAATCTCTGCAGAAGTAACTCGGGGGGAGATTTGAAATCATTCCTCTTGTAAAAAGTTTATTTTAGTGCGGGATATGTATATATATTTGGGGGTTGCGCATGTGGCGAGACAAGGTGAAAACATTATTATGCACGTGTAGTGAGACAAGGCTAGTATTTATGTGACTATTGCACACGTGGCGAGACAATGTGGGTTGTGTCAGGGATTGATTTGTGATGATTTGTGGCCTGGGGGCATTCTTATTGTTGATATTTGTAAAGTGGTATACGTACCTGTGTGAGCTTTATCTTGTGAAAGCTGTGAGAAACTATTCTACGTGATGTCCGTTCTTTTTTATTATGCTTATTTGTTGATATGAACTATGGTAGGACACTTGCACAAGCATACACGTAGTTAAGCACTCTTATCGGATAAGAGGTGTTCTTGATATTGTTGAGCATAGATGCTCACCCTTGTTCACCTGCCTTTTATGTGAGAATGACTCTATTGGCATGTGAGTCGTCAGTGCGGTTATGAGGTATTATGAGGGCAAAAAATGCCAATTAGGGCTCAGGTATTGAGACCCGTGAGTTGTGAATTGTCCGAGGTTTTGGTACCTCTTGGAGTTGTTGGCTAAAACCTGATGTAAAAGTGGTTGTAGTTGCTGAGTTATTACTTGTCTGAGTTATTACTTGTCCTTGCTGTATTTGTGATTCCGAATTTAGGTTGGGTTCCATTTATTTTTCTGTGTCATTTTCATGATATTTCGCTGACACTAGTTGTTTCCTTCCTTATTTCCATTACTCTACTGTGAGCCATATTACATAGTCTTTATGTAGACAGCATACTTCTGCTGCTCATATATTTGTACCTGTTTAGTTTATTAGACCAGTGGGTGTCTTGACTGTTCCTCGTCACTACTCCACCGAGGTTAGTATTGATACTTATTGGGCACCGCTGTGGTGTGCTCATGCTACTCTTCTGCATATTATTTTGTGCAGATCCAGGTAATTGTTTGTTAGCTAGTTGTGTAGAATGTTGCTGCGGAGACTCAAGGTAAACCTGCCGCTGCGTTCGCAGGCTTCAGAGTCACCTTCAAGTTTTCGTTTTGCACTATTTATTCTTATTTCTGTACAGTTGTGTTTAGAAGTTTTCTAGAAAATACTCTGTAGAGCTTATGACTTGTACTATCGGTTTTGGGAATTGTAAGAGATTCTATTTAAATAATATTTTTGTTTCAATTATTGTTAGGCTTACCTAATCCTTAAGACTAGATGCCATCACGATACCCAAACAGAGGGGAAATTGGGTCGTGACCAGTTGGTATCAGAGCTCTAGGTTCATAGGTACTACGAGTCATAAGCGAGTGTAGTAGAGTCGTGTGGATCGGTACAGAGACGTCTGTACTTATCTTCGAGAGGCTACAAAACTATTAGGACAACCTCACTTCTTTCATTTCTATCGTGCGAGTTCATTGACCTCGAAGTTTGATCTTTTCTCACTCAATTCTCTCTCAGATTGTGAGGACACGAGCTGCAGTTGTTGATAACGTTACCCCCGGAGTAGAGGTCGCTAGGGGCAGAGGTAGTGGTCGACGAGGAGTACGTGCCGCAGCTAGAGCACCTACTAGAGCAGCGGTTGAGGAGCCGCCGGTAGTTCTAGATGGGGGGTAGGTACCGGAGGCGCCTGCTGTTACCCCCGAACTTCAGGAGACCTTAGCACAGTTCTTGAGCATATTTGGTACATTGGCTCAGGAGGGGTTGATTCCGGTTGCACCAGCTACTTCACAGACCGGGGGAGTAACCCAGACTCCCGTCGCCCACACCCCAGAGCAGCGAGTTCATATTGGTCAGGTTCCAGGTGTCATGGCGACACAGACTGTGGTTCCAATTCAGCCCGTGGTCAGGGCAGCAGCATCTGAGGAAGAGCAGCTTAGACTTGCAAGGTTCAAGAAATATGACCCTCCTACATTCAATGGTTTGGCTTCAGAGAGTGCACAGGGTTTTTTGGAGGAGTGTCGCCGCATTCTCCGTACTATGGGTATTGTGGAGACGAGCGAGGTTGTTTTTACTATGTTCCAGCTCAGGGGAGCGGCTTATCAGTGGTGGCATGCATATGAGTTGGGTAGCCCAGTCGAGTTAGCTTCACTTATATGGGTTCAGTTTTCAGAGATATTCCTGAGAGATTTTGTACCTCAGTCCCTTCGAGATGCATGGCGTACGGAGTTTAAGCAGTTGCGTCAGGGCACTATATCAGTGTCAGAGTATGCCGTGAGATTCAGTGATCTGTCCAGGCATGCACTACTTTGGTTGTCACAGTTAGAGAGCGTGTCCATAGATTCATTGAGGGACTCAGGCATGATATTCGGTTCAGCATGGCTCGGGAGTTAGAGTCAGATATTTTATTTCAGCAGGTGGTAGGGATCGCTTGCCGAGTAGAGGGCATGTGCGACCAAGAGAGAGAAGACAGGCGAGGCCATGAGAGAGAGTACATGAGAGATCAATAAAGAGAGGACAGGGAGGTTAGGAGGCCTCGTAGACCGAAGATATCTACTGGTCCTTATTTTGAAGGCAGGGTACGACATGGTAGAGGTTTGTGGGTCAGCCAGTTCAGTTTGCACTTCAGGCTTTGCACAGTGTTTCAGGTGCTCATGGGTCTCAAAGTACCCGTACAGCACAGTTCTCCTAACCACATCAGCAGAGAGGTTTCTTCGAGTGTGGAGATACCAGCCACAGGGTGAGAGCTTGTCCTAGACTCCGGACAGGTATGTCACAGTGGAGTATTCGGGCGAGTAGAGGGCGCCCAAGAGGGGAAGGCTTGACCCGTTGATGTGTTTCATATAGTAGGCTTGAGGCCACTACGCCAGATGATGTCATATAGGTAAGCTTTTGATTTGTTACAAAGGGGCACCATTCGTATTTTGATTCTGTTCTGCTTATCGAGACGGGTTCCCCTATTTGTTGTCCCACCTATGGGTGAGTTCATGACTTAGTATTATGTTTAGGTGTTTACCCCTGTTGGGAGACTCTATGAGTGGTAGCCCATGTATATCATTTGTTTCTATTAATTTTTGAAAGTTACGAGACTAGAAGTGAATTCATGTTGTTTATTATGGCAGGTTTGATGTGATTCCTGAGTAAATTGGTTACGATTTGTAATTTCATACTCTACCGGGGTAAGGGTTTAGTAAGTGTTGTGATTTTATTGGTAGAATAGAATTAGTGGAAGATTTTCATTGGTATGATGTGTATTCGACTTGTGATTCAGAGTTGGGGGTGAGACCCTCGCGATTCCATGTGATTTGATATGTTTGAGTCAGGATGCATGCCACGGTGGAAGTTATATCAGGATGAGATTCTTGTGATTTGTTCATATACTTTGATTTTTCCTATTTAAATTGATTCGTAGTATGGTACTGTTAGAGATTTGTGCCTGTCGGACTTGTTTGACATTTCTCTTATGTGGTTCTCTTTACGTATTCAGTCATTCTCGTTATGTGCTTCTTGAGTATTAGCTTGTGAGGTGTATGCCCGTGGTGTTAGTTGTGACTTGTTGATTCAGGTGTATAGTTAAGAGGTCTTCGTGTTTCTTGCATCGTTGTCAGTATTGTGGAGGTTTGAACAGGGTTCTAACGGATATGAGGCTAATTGCCGGTGATCGTTTTGATTACGGGGAGCTATTGTGATCAGAAATATTATTATGGGCCTATGTATGGTGTGTCTTGTTGTGTGGTCGTACCCTGTGGGTATAGGCATGAATTGTTACAGCTAGTTGAGACTGATACCGGTTATAGATTTAGAATCAGGTCTTTTGAAGATAAATGGAAGATGAGAATTTTTTACTCTAAGGCTTATCAGTGTTGGCAGAAAGGATGAATTACAGTTGGGATGGTGTCGTCAGCTTATGTGGATTGGGGTGATGTGGAGTCGCCCGTGGGTTTATGTTTGATATGTACTTTCAGTGATTCGAAGACTTCGAGGCAATTCTTAGCATGTTCGAGGATGAACGTTTGTTTAAGAGGGAAAGGATGTAACAACCCGCCGGTCGTTTTGAGAATTTAAGTCACGTCCGGCGGCATAAGGCCTGAGTAGCTTCATATTATGTGTATTGACTTGCGTGCATGGTTGAATTCAGTTACTGGATGTTTCAGAGTGATTGGGACACTTAGTCCCTAAAATGGAAGCTTAAGTCTTAGTATTTTGACCGTAGTCGGAACTATGTGAAGACGACTCTAAAATGGAGTTTCGTTGGTTCCATTAGCTCCGTTGGATGATTTTGGACTTAGGAGCGTGTCCGGACTGTAAATCCGAGGTCTGTAGCTGATTTAGGCTTGAAATGGCGAAATTCGAATTTTTTGAGATTTGGACCGGAACTGGACTTTTTGATATCGGGGTCGGAATGCAATTCTGAGAGTTGGAACGGCTCCGTTATGTTATTTGGGACTTGCCTGCAAAATTTAACGTCATTCCGGGTTGATTTGGTAGGTTTCGGCACGGGTTTTAGAAGTTGAAAGATTTGAAATTTTATAAGTTCGATTCATGGTGCGATTCATAGTTTCAACGTTGTTTGATGTGATTTGAGACCTCGAGAGGGTCCGTGTTAGGGTATAGAACTTGTTGGTATGTTTGGACAGGGTCCCGAAGACCTCGGGTGTTTTTCGGACGAGTTGCGGATGATTACCATGGTTTTGGGGAGGTCTGAGTTATGGTGTAATCGCACCTGCGGACCTTGGGCGCAGGTGCGATGGTCGCAGGTGTGAAGATAGAGGCGCAGGTGCGAGAAGAGCTGGACTTGGCAGTCTCCGCAGGTGCGTAGAATTTGTGCGCATCAGCAGACTAGCACGTGCGGAGATGGAAGCGCAGATGCGAGAATTTGAGAGTTGGCCTTGGGTCGCAGGTGCGAGGAAGTTCCGCATCTGCAATACCCGCGGATGCACAGAAGGCTCGCAGGTGCGGAGACTGTGGGAGTTAGTGACTTCCGCAGGTGCGACTGCTTAGACCGCAGGTACGGAAGGAGCAGGTGCGAGAAATGGTTGCAGATGTGAGGATCGCTGGGCAAAAAGGGGTTGGAATCGAGGGTTAGTTCATTTTCACTCCATTTTTTATTTTTAGCTCGGGAGAAGGCGATTCTTTGAGGGACTTGTTAGTGCGGATTTCGGAATTTTTGTTAAAATATTGATTTCACTAATTAGATGAGTCTATTATGGTTGTATTCATGATATGCAATTTGCGTTTGGCTAGATTTGGACCATTCGGAGTCTGATAATCGAGGAAAGGGCATTCTTATGGACTGATTAAGCTTGGTTCGAGGTAAATATTTTGCCTAACCTTGTGTGGGGACTTTCCCTTAGGATTTGAGTCTTCTATGTTGAGACTGTTGATTATAGTCCATGTACACGAGGTGACGAGTGCGTGCACAGACTTATTTGTGGAAAGTTTGCCTTTTAGAGTTCTTAGGTCCTTGTATTCATTGAATATGCAGTTGTTCTTGTTATGATTATATATCTTAGTTACTAGATTCACATCTACCTACTTAATTAGAATCAATTACTTCATGATCCACTATTATTGTTACTTGATTCATATGTGCCTTAATTGAAACTGTTATCTCTTTTATAGTCATGGCATCTTTTCATAACTGCTTATCTTTATTTGAAAATTATATTATTTCATCCTATAATTGTTCAGTCTTAATTAGGTTATGATTATTTTTCCGCTGCTTATCCTTAATTGAATTGTTGAATATCCTTCGTAATTTCCTCAACCTTAAAAGAAGTTNACCATTCGGAGTTTGATAATCGAGGAAAGGGCATTCTTACGGACTGGTTGAGCTTGGTTCGAGGTAAGTATCTTGCCTAACCTTGTGGGGGGGACTTCCCCTTAGGGTTTGAGTCTTCTATGTTGATTGTAGTCCGTGTATAGGAGGTGACGAGTGCGTGCCCGGACTTATTTGTGGAAAGTTGGCCTTTTAGGGTTCTTAGGTCCTTGTATTCATTGAATATGCAGTTGTTCTTGTTATGATTATATATCTTAATTACTAGATTCACATCTACCTGCTTAATTAGAATAAATTGCTTCATGATCCACTATTATTGTTACTTGATTCATATGTACCTTAATTGAAACTGTTATCTCTTTTATAGCCATGCTATCTTTTTTATAGCCATGCTATCTTTTCATAACTGCTTATCTTTATTTGGAATTTATATTATTTCATCCTATAATTGTTCAGTCTTAATTGAGGTTTTGATTATTTTTCCGTTGCTTATCCTTAATTGAATTGTTGAATATCCTTCGTAATTTCCTCAACCATAAAAGAAGTTTAGATATCCTATATCTTAGTCGACTTGTTTTATTTGGCATTATTTGATTCGTGTTAGATTCCCTGTTATTGAAGTGTATGTTGTGGGATCATTGCTACACATTAGTTTTTTCTTTGTTGGGTTGTTCTCTTTACGCCTAGCAGTCTTTACTGTGGTTATTCCTTGTGAATTGGTTCTACCGTTGTTTTGTGAATTAAAGTTCTTTAGTTGATTTACTTGTCATACTTTGTATTATTGTCATTGTTGTTGTTGTACTTGTTGTGGTGATGCACGAGGTTTCTACCGTGCGGTTGTTATTATGGGGTTGCACGAGGTTTCTGCCGTGCTATTGTTACCATTGATATTTGCACATGCGGCGTGACAAGGCGGGATATGTGTGTATATATATGCATATATGCATATATATATATATATATATGTGAGTTGCGCATGTGGCGAGACAAGGTGAGAATATTATTATGCACGTGTGGCGAGACAAGGCGAGCATTTATGTTACTATTGCACACGTGGCGAGACAAGGTGGGCTGTGTCAGGGATTGATTTGTGGCCTGGGGGCATTCTTGTTGTTGATATTTGTAAAGTGGTATACGTACCTGTGTGAGCTTTAATTTGTGAAACTGTGAGAAAAAATTCTACGTGTTGTCCGTTCTTTTTCCTTATGCTTATTTGCTTATATGGACTATGGTAGGACACTTGCACAAGTATACACGCAGTTAAGCACTCTTATCGGGTAAGAGGTATTCTTGATATTGTTGAGCATAGATGCTCACCCTTGTTTACTTGCCTTCTATGTGAGAATGGATCTATTAGCACGTGAGTCGTCAGTGCGGTTATGAGGTGTTATGAGGGCACAGGATGCCAAGTATTAGAGTTCAGGTATTGAGACCTATGAGTTGTGAATTGTCCGAGGTTTGGTACCTCGTGGAGTTGTTGGCTAAAACCTGATGTAAAAGTGGTTGTAGTTACTGAGTTATTACTTGTCCTTGCTGTATTTGTGATTCCGAATTTAGGTTGGGTTCCATTCATTTTTCTGTGTCATTTTCATGATATTTCGCTGACACTGATTATTTCCTTCCTTATTGCCATTACTCTACTGTGAGCCATATTGCATAGTTTTTATGTAGACATCATACTTCTGCTGCTCATATATTTGTACCTGTTTAGTTTATTAGACCAGTGGGTGTCTTGACTGTTCCTCGTCACTACTCCACCGAGGTTAGTCTTGATACTTCTTGGGCACCGCTGTGGTGTGCTCATGCTACTCTTCTGCATATTTGTTTGTGCAGATCCAGGTAATTGTTTGTTAGCTGGCTGTGTAGACTGTTGCTGCAGAGACTCAAGGTAAACCTGCCGCTACGTTCGCAGGCTTCGGAGTCACCTTCAAGTTTTCGTTTTGCACTGTTTATTCTTATTTTTGGACAGTTGTATTTAAAAGTTTTCTAGCAAATACTCTGTAGAGCTTATGACTTGTACTACCGGTTTTGGAAATTAGTAGAGATTCTATTTAAATAATATTGTTGTTTTAATTATTGTTAGGCTTACCTAGTCCTTAAAGACAAGGTGGGTTGCTCTGATGGTAAGCACCCTCCACTTCCAACTAAGAGGTTGTGAGTTCGAGTCACCCCAAGAGCAAGGTGGGGAGTTCTTGGAGGGAAGGATGCCGAGGGTCATTTGGAAACAGCCTCTCTACCCCAGGGTAGGGGTAAGGTCTGCGTACACACTACCCTCCCCAGACCCCACTAGTGGGATTATACTGGGTTGTTGTTGTTGTTGTTGTTGTTACCTAGTCCTTAAGACTAGGTGCCATCACGATACCCAAACGGAGGGGAAATTGGGTCGTGACAACAAAAGGCGAACAATACCATACTTTTAATAGACGTTTAATATATTTTTAATATAGTATATATATATATATAGAGAGAGAGAGAGTATGAAGTCCCTTAGTAAAATATCGCTCGTCGTTTTTATCCTTTAAGCATAGATTGCATACTGGAGAAAATAGTTATTTAATTATTTCTCTAATATTTAGCACTTTGAAATGAATTAAAATTTCGATCATTTAATTTTTCCTTAATTGGATAAGTAGAAAATCCTATTTTCATTTGATTTTAAAGTCAAAGTACTTATGTGAATACTATGTAAGAAAGTATTTATATACTAATGTAAAACGATTTCCAATTGAAAAATCCATTAGGAAGGATTTAGAATCGTTCATATTTTAATAGTAAGGAAGGAAGGATTTAAAATCGTTTTTCAATTACAAAGTCTTATTTGAATATTCAGAAAGTACTATTTTCAATCAATTAAATATTTATTAAAGTATCCAAAAGTAAAATATCTAATTGATTTCTCCCCTAATAATTAGGAGGTTTTAAATCAACAACTACAGTGTATTAATCCATCTTTATTTGAAATATATAAAAAAATTATATATATATATCGTTTAAACTTTTTTCCTCATTTGATTTATATAACATAAATATGTCAAAACTAATTGTTACTAAAGCTGATAAGACACTTATTCGATATTAAAGGATATTTAAGCTCTCATGCTATCTGTCTTTTTCTTTGTTAATATACACGATGTCTAAATCTCTTTTTAAATGTTCTATCATTAGCGCTAATATTTTAAAATCCATTATAATATTACTTTATAACCAACAACAAAAAGATGCTTGTTTTCTGGAACTTTGATATGTGAAGGAAAACTTGAGGTTAAATTTAATAGTAAGGAAAAAAAATATTCTATAGAAAGAAAAGTTTTCTCAAATGCCAGAAATTTGAATACAAAGATATATATCATCTTTATTTTTTAAAACTTGGTTGACAGATGACAATATCAAATATAAATTAAAGTTAGAGCAATTATTTGAATGATGATAATAGTTCTTTTATCAAAATTGATAAAGGCTATATTTGAAAGGCTCGGTTTAATAAATAACTAAGATTATTTTATATTAATTTGTTAGAGCCCAAACTGCTGGTCCTTCTACATAACATGCCCAATAAGACATTGTATAGGACTCGGGCCCAATTACTTGTAAATATCCATTTATTGATGTAAATATAAATACTTCAATAATGAAAAGAAAGCATGATGGTCATTTTCTATTTTACATTTTCTCTCTGTCTCTCTCATCTTCTCGACCCTTCTAGGGTTTTCTTATTCAATTTCTTCCATAGCTCGTCTGAGCTTCATTCAACCATGGTATCAAAGAGGAAAATCTGATTCTTCGTCTCATAAGCTTCATTCACAATGGAGATTTGCTCGGAGATTCCATCAATATTGATTTCTCGTTAAAATCAGAGATTCCGTTGGGGTTTTCATCTGTAGTCGAAAAATGTTAGGGTATCAACTCAAATTGTCTCCTGCTACACTCGTATTGATGAGAAGTCACAATTTTGAAAAAATTCAACAGAAATTTCCCTTCGGTTCAAGCTAGGATTTCTGCGCTGCATGCAGGGCCTTGCTTCTTCGGGTTTTTTCCAGAGGAAGGATGGTAATATTACTCTAATCTACACATCTGAGGATTATTTTGATATATCTTAAGGTTTACATTGTGTGAGTTCTGTATTTAAATGTCTTCGTTTTTGAGTTGTTCTCATATTGTATGAATAAGGATATCTTTTGTTGATTAGCCATCTCTAATTAGTCTATACTATGGGTAGTACTGGTGATAGTTCAGTTTCTACAACCGAGGGATTTGCATCTTTTGCACTCGATCCCTCTCATCCCTTCTATGTCCATTCCTCTGATAGTCCTGGTAGCCAACTGGTACCCGTGCCATTTGATGGACATAGTTTTTTACTTTGGAGGAGTAGTATGCTCACTTATCTTTCAGCCAAAAACAAACTAGGTCTTTTAGATGGTAGAATCAGTCAACCTAACCCTAATATACCTTATTACCCCTACTGGGAGAGATGCAACGATATGGTGAAAGCCTGGTGTCACGACCCAATTCTCCCTCCGTAAGACGTCGTGACGGTACCTAGTCTATTGTAACAACCCAACCGGTCGTTTTGAGCCTTTGTACTTCGCTCGGTAGTTTACGGGCATGAGTAGCTCCGTATGATGTATTATGACTTATGTGAATCATCGGTTTAGGTTTTCAGGTTATTCGGAATCGAATTGGAAGAATGGATTTCATTTTTGAAGCTTTAAATTGGGAGAGTTGACCTAGTTTGATGCTTTGTGAATTTGAACTCGGAATGGAGTTTTGATGGTTAAGGTAGGTCTGTTGGGTGATTTTGAACTTAGGAGCGCGTCCGGATTGTGATTTGGAGGTCCGTAGTGGAATTTGGCTTGAAATGGCGGAAGTTAAATTTTTAAAAAGTTTGACCCGGAGTGGACTTTTTGATATAAGATTCGGATTGTGATTCCGGGAATTGGAATAGCTTCATTATGTTATTTGGGACTTGTGTGCACAATTTGAGGTCAATCGGATGTGATTTGATAGGTTTCGGCATCGGTTGTGGAAGTTTGAAGTTTGAAGTTCATTAAGTTCGATTTGAGGTGTGATTCATCGTTTTAATGTTGTTATGTGTGATTTGAGGCCTCGAGTAGATTCGTGTTGTGTTATGGGACTTGTTGGTATGTTCGGACTGAGCCCCGAGGGGCTCGGTTGAATTTCGGACGTAGTTCGGATCATTTCAAATGGCTTTGCATTGTTGGTTTTTTTTATGTTACATGTTGCTTCTGACGTTCTTCGCGGTCGCGAAGGTGTAGCCGCGATCGTGAAAGGTGTTTGGTAAGTGGAGCTATTTGTTCTTCGCGTTCGCGCTTCTAAGGTCGAATTCACACTGGGTTGAAGATTTTTGTCTTCGCGTCCGCGTCCATTGCTATGCGTTCACGTAGTGTTAAGGTTGGCAGCTAGGAGTTGGAGAATTCTTCAACGCGATCGCGAAAGGTGAGTCGCGTTCGCGAAGCATTGCATCAATGGTCATCACGTTCGCGTGGGGTGTATCGCGAACGCGTAGTGCTTTTGGTGGCAGTGTATTTTTGTTTATCGTGAACGCGATGGACTTCCCGCGTTCACGTAAGAGGATGTCTGGGCAGAAGTATAAAGTACTCTATTTCGGGGGTTTCAGCCATTTTTGCATTTTTGGAGCTATGGAGCTCGGATTGAGGCAATTTGTGAAGCAAATTTCACCATATAAATTGGGGTTAGTGTTCTCTACTCGATTTTGGTTATATTTTATAAATCTATATTCGATTCTAGCTTTTGGTTGATGATTTTCAAAGAGGAAATTGGGGGTTTTGGCCTAAAGTTTTATAATGTGAATTTTTGAGTTTTGAACATCGATTTGGAGTCGGATTTGAGTGAAACTAGTATGGTTGAACTCGTAATTGAATGTGTTGTTGGATTTTGTAAATTTTGTCGGGTTCCGAGGTACGGGCCCTGGTTGGATTTTTGGCCGATTTTGGGATTTTGATTCAAGATTTGATCTTTTTCGATCGGGATTGGTTCCTTTAGTATTGTTTGATGTACTTGAGTTGTTTTTGGTTAGTTTCGAGCCGTCCGGAGGTCGGAACACGTGAGATAGAATTTTTGGAGCATTGTTTATTGTGTATGCACCAAAGGTGCAAGTATTATAATAAAGCTTCAAGTTGTGCATGTGAATCATACCTATATGGAAGGAAGGTCATGAAAGAAATAGAAGATGTGATGCGAGATTTTAAGGTAAGTAAGGTAAAAGTGAACAACATACGAGATACTGAGTTGCAGAAGTTTGTGAATAATCTATAACTTCAGATAGAAGGTTAGAAGTGCTGGGATTCAGTATCCAGGAATGATAGTGTCATAATCAGTGGCATATCTTCCAACTTATAGTTTCTAGGTATCGAGAAATCTAGTTAAAAGAGTAAAGAAGAGTTAGAAACGATGTGATGTCTCGCTTGATGTTCCAGAATGACACAACAAAATCTATGGTGCAAGCAAGTTGAATGAAGGTTGCGAGTAGTGTAAATGGATATATGTAAATCGCATGATAAAGTATGGTAGAGCGACAAGGTTTTAGAAATACAAGAGTAAGCATAAGAAAAGGACAAGTGAGAAGGTGACGAAAATGGATAAGTCTTCGGGATTAAGCCCATGAAAACAAGAAAGTTTATGATTTCTCTAAGTTATAGAAAGTTCATTATAGCCGGAATGAACTCAAAGAAGTCTAATACTAATAGCGTTTAGAAGAGATGGAATGATGCCCTGTTAATAGAATATGGGTGAAATTGTGATAGGTAACAGATGATGTTTGGACCTTCGATTGAGTAATGACTTGAAGAGGATTTCATGAATTGTACGGGATTAAAATACCCATGTAAGGTGAGTCACATTGGGATGCTATAAAATACGATTATGGAAGTATCGCATCGCCCTAGGTGGATCAGTCTAATCATTTCAAATGTTCCCCGATGAGACGTGGGCCCTAGCGGCAATGTATTACGTAAAAAGCTTCAAGTCTTCAAGTGGTAGATTGCAGATCAACATTGAGGTGAATCAACAATGGATGGATACAAGTTAAAAAGTATGAGATGAGATTAGGCCATCAGTCTTAAGATGAACAGTAATGAAGAAGCGTTAAAAGACTTAGATTTATACATATAGGGTAAGCAACGAGAGTAACCTGGAGTTTGGTAGCAGACCTCAGTAACGATAAATCGAAGTAAGAGTTACAGTATAATATGACCTACCTTGATGCAATAAAATCACACGGAGGGATAACCGATCTCTGAAATAAGGTATATGAATATTGGTAAGTTAAACAAAATACCGAGCGAAGAACTTCAATATACCTATAGATGCCCAGAGGGATATCTTGTCAAGCTCTGTATATGTTTACAAAGTAAGGCCTAGAGATTGGCTAACAGCTGGAGGGAAGATTCGCATAGGCGCACATATAAGGAAAAAGTCGTACAGGCTGCATGACAGAAGGTAGCAAGAGTTACGAGATTGGAAGAATTCCAACCACATGTTGTGGTATGAGAAAGAGACCTAGAGGTGAGAATGCCCTGGCCTTTGGAATTATTTACAGAACAGTTGCCTAAATGGCAAGGAGAGTACTAAAGTATTCGGAAGGCATAAGTTATGAAAATGATAAGTACATCAGTCAACATTCGAGGACGAATGTTCCAAAGGGGGGAATAATGTTACATCCCGTATTTTCGTATGTTAAAGTTTCGTCGTAAGTTAATCGACGTAAGTTCGGAAATGGGATTATTTTGAGATTATAAGCATTATGCTATTTCAAACAAGTGATGAGTAAATTCGTGAAGGTGAGAGGGGAAGTAAGTCAAAGAAAATGAATTTTCCTCCAAGTTTGACATGCTGAGATAAAATACGGGCCGAGCTAAAATACTCGGTATTTATGAACTAGCGCCATATAAGGTACCACATGGCTATGATAGTAAGGTGTATAAGGTATGTGAAGAGTGAGTATCATTTTAAGTAAGTGGAAATAATTCCTAATTATGTGGGTAATTAGTTAATTAGTGGGTAATGAGACATTACCTAGTTAATTAATAATTAGTGGTGGATTAATTAAAGTCTTTGGATAAGATTAATGATCCAAAATGTGACAGCCACATGGAGATACATATGATGACTCTTGCATTTGAGTGAAAAGGTGGTAAAATACACAAAATGAGTCATAAGACAAAAGGGATATATTGGTTACACGTAAGAATGCTTGGTCTATCTATTAGTAAGGTATATAACTTTTCTAAGACTAAGCAAAACAGTATCCCTACTTCATTAAAAGAGAAGTGATAATGTCCAACGTGAAGATTCTCTGGAATACTACAAGGTCCAACGTGATATGCTAATTCTGAGAAAGATTTGGATAAATATTAGGGGGATAACACTTCCACGTGGGATGTCAAAATCTTGGCAGCAAATTGCTATTTAATCAAGTGATTAAGTAGGTGGTGGCATAAAATTAACCAAACTTGAATATTGGACTCATTTTGCTGGACCAACTATTGGGAATAAGTATCTTGAGAGTTGGATGCGTGAGCTATGCATCAAAAATCACTCCAAGGATTAATGATTCTTCTAAGCTAAAATATGATATCTTGTAATCAAGACCGAATCTAGCAGTGACCAAGAACGCAAGACATGGAAATGTGAAATTGCTTCGGAAAATGCATACAAGATCCGATTATGCGAAAGATGCAATTCTAAGGAAGCATGGTGCAACCTTTTCCAAGAATATCGCACAGATGTTTCCCTACTCCAGGTATGTTAATTCTAAGCCCTTTCTTCATTTTGGCATGATCTCGTAATTACACGAGTTTGATAACAAGGCATAAAGAAAATTTCATATCCCGGAATTTACGTATATTTTTCTAGTCTTGTAAATTACAATATTCTCCTTATTGGGACTTCATATTCAATTGAGTATTTCCTTTTTTCCAGTCATGAGAGCAGAGAATCTATATATATACAATATTATAGTATTTTCATTACCATCGAGCTATAATCGATGGGCAGGCCCCTATTGGGCAACCTCTAATCAGATGGTAAGTTATATACTGAGCCTACTGTGGCCGAGCGCCTATGAGCAAGCCCAATTGGCCGAGATAAAAAGCTTAATATGCCCGGGCGCCTATGAGCGAGCCTACTACGGCAGAGCAGTTATATACATACCGAGCCTTATAAGGCCGGACAGCTATTTTACTTACTATATTGAGAGAGTTGAGTCAGTATTAGTAGGTAAGCATATCTTCAGATTATCATTGACTCCCAATTGCTTTCAGTTATTATATTATCAGTTCAGTTTCAGCTTTCAGTATAGTGCCTTACATACTTTGTACATTATTTCGTACTGACGTCATTTTTCTGGGGGCACTGCATTTTATGCGTGCAGGTTCATACAGACAGACGGGTAGACCTCCTTATTAGGTGTTGCCCAAGTTCAGCTTGATCGGTATGCTCCATACGCTTCGGAGTTGTAGGGTCTAGAGCTTTACGTACATATTTGTGTATATATACA
>AWOL01S0011646.1:91647-120952 GCA_000715115.1 Nicotiana otophora
CACACACACACACACACATATATATATATATATATATATATATATATATATATGTTATGAGTAGGTCGGAGCCTTGTTCTAATCACAGTATATCCATCAGTAGAGGCTTGTAGACATATCTTATCAGTTAATGCAGTATGTTGGGCTTGTAGGCTCTGTACGTATATGTTATTGGCTTGTCAGTTATAGTAGTTATGACGGCCTTGCCGGCCCATCTTTATGTTGATATTTAGTTAGCATTAGTCTCTATTCAGTTTTATATTTTGCTTCGCAAATTGTCTTGCAGTGTGGCCCCTGGCCAAAGTATGACATTATATGTCCAGAATTCTTGAGTCGCAAGTTGGTACGCAAGGATAGATGAGACACCGGGTGTCAGTGTCAGTCTCGCCCCCAGGCTCGGGGCTTGAAAAGTATATAAACATAGTTTTATCAATCTAAGGCTACCATGAACAAAAGGTAGCTACAACCGGAATGCATGTACATCTTCAGAACCAGCTCTCAACGAACACAGCAACATCAGCAGCCAACATCTGCATGCAAGGTGCAGAAGTGTAGTATGAGTACAACCGACCCTATGTACTCAATAAGTAACAAACCTAACCTTAGGTTGAAAGTAGTGACGAGCTTGTACCAAGGTAGGGTCCCAATTTCAATAACCAGCAATAGTTCATAACAACTTAAACAAGTAATACCAGAAGTAACTCAACATTCAAATTCTCAGCAAAAACATGATTTCTAAAAATAGTTCTGCCTTTCAAGTACATCAATGAAAACCCAAATCATTTACCGGTGTTGCCAAAAATATTAATAAGTTTGAAAACAGTAATTTTCCCAAAATCATTTCAATAATAAATAAGATGTTTCATTTTTCTTTCCAGATAACCAGTGTAAAACAAACGCATCACTATGCCCATCTGCCAATATGTGTGATAAATCATGAATGATGTAATATCGTACCGCATGAGAAAAAATACATATATATGCCTATATGTCATGTGTGCATGTCAATTCAATGTATCTCAGAGATGAACTCATATGCATACTCTTAGAGTATCAATTCATTCAGTCATTCCCATCACTCAGTCCTCACAGTCACTCAGTCCTCACAGTCACTCAATCCTCTCCATCGCTCGACACTCACACTCGGCACTTGCACTCAGTAGGTACCTGCGCTCACTGGGTGTGTGTATAGACTCCGGAGGCGTTCCTTCAGCCCAAGCACTATAATCTGCACGGATAACTCATGTGCTATAGTATCAATATATGTATCCGCACGGACAACTCACGTGCTATAATAAGATAATCTGGCCTGCTGCGGCGTGCAGCCCGATCCTATAATAATAAAGTATATAAAGCCAATATGGCCTGCTGCGGCATGCATCCCGATCCCATAATTATCCTCACAATCAGGCCCTTTGCCTCACTCAGTCGTCAATCTCTCCAGTCTCTCTCTCATGGGCTCACAATGTCATGACAATAGCCCGAAAATGATGATATGATGTATTAATAAATAACAGAATCGACTCAGATATGATATGTAATGACATGAATATGACTTAGTATGAATTTTCAATTTAAAACAAATAATTCACAGCAATATGACCTCTGTGTGTCCCAATAATATTGGTACATATCCTCAACATGATTTTGAATATGATTCTCAGCTCAATTTCTTTAGCAAATAAAACTATATAGAAAATGCCAAGATTATTTGACTACAAAATTTTATGGAAACAATTATATCACAATTTCCATGGTGCATGCCCACACGCCCGTCACCTAGCATGTGCATCACCTCCCAACAATTCATATAATACATATATTCAGGGTTCATACCCTCAGCTTCAAGATTAGAAGAGTTACTTACCTTAAACAAGACGAATCCAATATCGAGCAAGCTCAACAATGCTCCAGAAATTTCATTCTGCGCGTATCAACTTCCGAATGGCGCGAATCTAGCCAAAATTAATTTGATTGAGTCCACAAAATTATAGGAATTAATTCCATATCAAAATACTAATATTTTCCACAAAATCCAAAATTACACCCCAAAAGTTACCCGTGGGGCCCACGTCTCGTAACCCGACAAAAGTTACAAAATTCGATAGCCCATTCAACCACGAGTCTAGCCATACCAATTTTACCAAAATCCGACCTCAACTCGACCCTCAAATCTTCAAGCTCCGAAAATACTACAATGCTCCAATTGATTAAAATGTCCAAATATCACCCACAATTCAATACTGGTCATTAGATATCCCAACTACATCAAAATAAATATGAAAAGATTCATAAATATCCATTTAGGCTTCATAATTCGGTAACAAGCCTTCAACCATCCCAAATTATCCAATAGGCTCATCCATTAGCCTATTCAATTCAATTCTTATCATTTAATACTCATTTGGAGTCATTAATAATACTATGTTAATTACCCAACATCATTAAGTCACTATTCATTGTCTTCTCCAACAAACCCCTATGTTCAAGAACACCCATTTCAAGAACTAGTGTTGTATCTTGTAAAAATGGTGATTCCCTATTCAATTCGTTCATCAATTAAGTTATCAAGTCTATTGGAATCATTAGAAACTCAAAACAATTCCTTTTATATCAATTCATCACTATTCATCTTCTTCTTTGCCCAAAATATCATTTTCAAGACCCTCCCTTAGGGTTTATACAATATCCCATTATAACTTCAAATAAAACTCATAAACATGCTACCCATACTCCAATATGACATATATATGAAGCTCAAGTGAAGAGATTACCTCTTGGTGGAAGAATCTAACTTTTTCTCTTTTTGGTGTTCTTGAAGATTCAACCCATTTCCTATGGATTTTATCTATAATAATGTTAGTATTGTCACTAAATGATGTTATATAATCATCCTTGTACCAAAATAACTTACCTTGAAGCGTATCCATGGTGGAAGAGCTCCTCCTTCTCTCTAGAAACCCCTTCCAAGATGAAGAACTAACCCAATTCTCTCTCTAAACCCACGTTTTCAGCTCTTAAAATTACCCTTGAAGCTACTAGATTTGCCTACGCAATGGTGCGTAGGCTACGCTGCAATGGTGCATAGGCTACGTTGATATGCTGCGTAGGCTATGCAAGACTCGCGTAGCTGTTCTGCCACCCTTTATTATAAATGCCATAACTTCTTGTGGGAATCTCTCAATGACAAACGGTTTGAAGTATTAGACACTAGACACATAGACCTTTCTTTTGATAGGTTATACACCATATAACTTTTCATATCTTGAGAGTTATGCTCGTTGGAAATTAGGTCTTGTGCGAACTCACTTGAAACTTTATCCCATCATAAAATTTTCAACTTGACTTACCTTTAGGGCTCTTCTTAGACCATAAACCATTATTAATGCACCTCATACATACATTATCATTATCAATTGATATCATTCAAATTATCATTCTTGTTCATACCCGAATTAATATAATTAGCACCCGTCAATCTTCTTAATGGTCTTAAAACTCTTCAAAATGTTTTCGGTGTGACCGAAATATTTGGTAGAGAGTTCTCTTTTATAAGTGAATGATATATGTTGCAATTTGAGTTTGGATAGCTTGTGGAAGTTGGCTTAACCATCACGAGGATGAATGAGAGATTTGCAGATGATTTGAGGTACTAGATGATTTGTGTTGCATGAGCGGATGAAGGATTTAGTGGAAGCTCACTATGGTATTATGGTAGTAATATGGTATAGTTATTATAAGTAATCATATGTTTTATTCCATGGCTTTAAGCCAAGTGGGGGAGTCTGCTATCGACGAATTGGTGTGCTAATGGGGCACAGATCGATCCCTTTGGTCAGTTTAATTGAGATTTGAGTAGAGTGGATAACTCTCGAGAATGGATCTAATGGATTCAAGATTTATATGTAGCGATTTGAAATTTGCAAGATTTGTATATGTCTAGAAACTGAGAGTTACACTGGATGGTGTAGAGACTTGTGGCATTTTTATACCATTGTGGAATATGCATTTCAGCATCAAGAAGGTGAAGGAAACAGTTTTAGTTTCACATAAGGTATCTTTAGAGTGGGTGTAGCGGTTGTGGTGCTTTGGGGTGCTTAAGAGGGAAGTCAACGGCTTATGGGCCTTAGGGCGTTGCGGTTTTATACTAGGGTCTCTTGTATGGTAAATTTTGGTTAAGGATCGTGGTGTTCCAGCAAGGAGAAGTATCAATTGGAAGGCAATTTTAAAGGGACTTGGAGAAGTAGGACAACGTGGTAGTAGGTTGGATCAGCACAGTAATGGATGTAATCGGTTCTTTGGGTACTTATGAAGTGGCTAGTCTCCACAGGTGTTTTGTGGCAATGCTCTTGGGTTTTGGCGACCTGCGTGGCTGGGTTGAGTTAGAGAGATTCGGTTTTGATAGCTTGGTTATATGCAAATGGGTTTCGAAGAGTTCTCAATGGTTTTTACCACGGTTCGAGGAGTATATTTCCTACTAGCGTGAGGAATATGTTGCGTATTGGGATTTTCCCCGAGATGATATCAAATGGAAGGTTTGTGACTAAACGGGTATGTATTCTGCTTATGACTCAGAGTTGATTATGAGATTCTTGTACTCTTCATAGGCTGGCATGGTAGATGCGGTGTGTTGTGTGGGATTGAGATTTGAATGTGCAAGGTCACGGATCAGTTTGGAAAGGAAGGGCATAAATTCGTAGGCAGCATGGACGGTTTTAGTTGACTAGGTAAATAATATTACAAATCAGTATGGCTTGATGAGAGTATATATTTTATAAGGGACAATGTGTTTTGATTTATTGATACTTCACTGGTACTGCGACACTCTCCTGGTTGATCGACTCTTGATATTCAAATTATGTTATGTGGCACAGAAGAATTTTACAAGTATTCCTTGTGTGCTGATCGTGTATGGGAGATGTGTTAGACATTCTAGCGGTGGAGTTGGGATCAGATATGGTGATTCGTGTGTTCTATGGATTTAGAGACTGAGAGTTCTCAAGAGCAGATTGTTTCATGGTTGTAGACTATGAAGTCATGGTCGAAGCTAGCCAGATGATAGTATGTGTTATGATTCAGTCATTGTGGGCTTTCAGAGGGTTATTTATCTATTTGTGGGTGCCTGAAGTGGATTTGGGGGTCCATTGGTAGGCCCAAATAGGATGTGTATTCTACACCGAGCAGAATTGGTTGGCTCCATACTGCTATTGTTGAGGGATGTGCCATTCGATTGTTGTTGAGCTTATTCGTGTTCTGAAAGGATCTGTGAGTTGCTCTTCTATGCTACGAGGAGTTGTGATTCGTTGGCTATAAGCACACCTGGTGCGGTTCTATTTGGGCTTTATAGGGAAATTTGAGCGAGATGACTAATTGGGTATTGCATGGTTGATGGCGTATGGGTTATGTTCTTTTGGATTTTGTGTGGCATTGTGTCATATGCTTCTCCATGGTTATGGTAATGCACTTTGGGTACTTGATGTCGAATTATGCGTGGTTATTGATTTTGAGCATGGTGGCTCGAGGTGTCTCATATGGGCTAGTGTTTGGATGGGGTCGCGCATTGCGGCAGAGTTATGTTGAGATATGATCCTTTGTGTTAGATTTGTGTGTTATGGTTCTATGGTATGTGATGGGTTCTTAGCATTGCGTTGTGGTGGTACCCGTTGAGCTTACGGGACAGTTCTCTTGTTTGAGTCATTTCCGTGATTGAGTACATTTGGATTTTTTCTTATTGGTGCATGGATTGCATGGTTTGTGGCTATGGGTAGTATTGGTGTTGCGTGTCAGAAGAGTAGTAGGCATTTGATAAGATGCAGTCGTCGGATTTTGGATGGGTGCTATCGGATTTGATTGCGGTATATTTGGAAGGATAATATCGGAAGTCGGCTTAGGAATTGGCTATAGTTCTTGTTGAAGTAGGGGGACCTCCATGACTTATTGGTCTGATGAATGGTTATGAGTTTCCACGTGTTTCTTTCATTATCGGCTATGTACGAAGGTTTTAGGACGAGGTTTGGTTTGACATGAGGTTTATTACCGGAATTGGGTTATTTTGGACAGCTGTTGTGATTAAAAATCATTGCTATGAGTATTTGAGTTATGCGGTATATCATATGATTACATCTTGGATTATGCTTATGGCTTGATACAGCTTGTTCAGACTTATACAGAGTGTTGATGCGAGATTTTGATCTTATAGAAAGTTTCGGATGCTGGAAATTGGATTCTAAGGCTTATGGGCTAAGTTGAATTAAGGAAATCTTCGTTATGTTGTGTTATCAGACCTATATGGGATAGGCTGACGTGAGATCACCCTCGGGGTATGTGCATGGTAAGGTTACACGGCAGTTTGATGACTTTGAGAACAACTCTGGATACGTTCGAAGACGAACGTATGTTTAAGTAGGGGAGAATGTAACGACCCAATCGGTTGTTTGGAGCCTTTGCAATTTGCTCGGTAGTTTACAGGCATGAGTAGCTTCGTATGATGTATTATGACTTATGTGAATCGTCGGTTTTGATTTTCAGGTTATTCGGAATTGAATTGGAAGAATGGATTTCATTGTTGAAGCTTTAAATTGGGAGAGTTGACCAAGTTTGACATTTTCTGAAATTGAACCCAGACTGTAGTTTTGATGGTTCCGATAGGTCCGTTGGGTGATTTTGGACTTAGGAGCGCGTCCGGATTGTGATTTAGAGATCCGTAGTGGAATTTGGCTTGAAATGGCAGAAGTTGAATTTTTGGAAAGTTTGAACTGGAGTGGACATTTTTATATCGGATTTGTATTGTGATTCCGGGAATTGGAATAGCTTCGTTATGTCATTTGGCACTTGTGTGCACAATGTGAGGTCAATCGGACGTGATTTGATTGGTTTCGACATCGATTGTGGAAGTTTAAAGTTCAAAGTTCATTAAGTTTGATTTAAGGTGCGATTCATCATTTTGATGTTGTTATGTGTGATTTGAGGCCTCGAGTAGGTCTGTGTTATGTTATGGGACTTGTTGGCATGTTCGGATGGGGCCTTGAGGGGATCGGTTGAATTTCGGACGTAGTTCAGATCATTTCAAATCGGCTCTTCCTCTGTTCAAAGTTCATTAAGTTTGATTTAAGGTGCGATTCATCATTTTGATGTTGTTATGTGTGATTTGAGGCCTCGAGTAGGTCTGTGTTATGTTATGGGACTTGTTGGCATGTTCGGATGGGGCCTTGAGGGGATCGGTTGAATTTCGGACGTAGTTCAGATCATTTCAAATGGCTTTGCATTGTTGATTTTTCTGTTGTTACCTGTTGCTTCTGGCGTTCTTCGCGATCACGAAGGTGTAGCCACGATCGCGAAAGGTGTTTGGTCAGTGGAGCAATTTGTTCTTCGCGTTCGCGCTTCTGAGGTCGCGTTCGCAATGGGTTGAAGATTTTTGTCTTCGCGTCCGCGTCCATTGCTATGCGTTCGCGTAGTGTTAAGGTTTGGCACCTGGGAGTTGGAGAATTCTTCAACACGATCATGAAAGGTGAGTCGCGTTCGCGAAGCTTTGCATCAGTGGTCATCGCATTTGAGTGGGGTGTATCGCGAACGCGTAGTGCTTTTGGTGGCAGTGTATTTTTGTTCATCGCGAACGCGATGAACTTCCCGCGTTCGCGTAAGAGGATGCCTGGGCAGAAGTATAAAGTACTCTATCTCGGGGGTTTCGGCCATTTTTGCATTTTTGGAGTTATGGAGCTCGGATTGAGGCGATTCTTGAAGAAAGTTTCACCATATGAATTGGGGTAAGTATTCTCTACTCGGTTTTGGTTATATTTCCTGAATCTATCTTCGATTCTAGCTTTTGGTTGATAATCTTCAAAGAGAAAATTTGGGGTTTTGGCCTAAAGTTACATCATGTGAATTTTTGAGTTTTGAACATCGATTTGGAGTCGGATTTGAGTGAAACTAGTATGGTTGAACTCGTAATTGAATGGGTTGTTGGATTTTGTAAATTTTGTCGGGTTCCGAGATACGGCCCCGGGTTGGGCTTTTGGCCGATTTTGGGCTTTTGATTCAAGATTTGATCTTTTTCAATCGGGATTAGTTCCTTTAGCATTTTTTGATGTACTTGAGTTGTTTTTGGTTAGTTTCGAGCCATTCGAAGGCCGGAAAGCACGAGATGGCATTTTTGGAACATCGCCTAGCTTGCTCGGTATTTGGATTCGTCTCGTTCGAGGTAAGTAACTCTTCTAATCTTGGAACTGTGGGTATGAATCTTGAATATGCGTGTTATGTGTTTGGAGTTGAGGTGACGCACATGCTAGTGACGGGCGTGTGGCCGTGTGGGCGTTCACCGTGTGAACTGTGATTCCGTTATTTCTGTGGTATTGTGTAGTTACCTGAACTTTTCTGTAATCATGAAATCTCTACGTACTAGAGTTATGAGCTATGATTCATGTTAGAAGCCATGTTTAGGCTACATGCTTATTCTGTTGGGACCCGATGTGGTCATTACTGCTGTTGAGTTATTTGTTTACATTACAATGTAATACTCAGTGATACTCATTTCATTGCATATCATATCTCAGTTTCTATTGTTATTTATTGATACATTATATCATCATTTTTGGGCTAGTTCATGTCATTGTGAGTCCGAGAGACTGGAGAGGTTGGTGACTGAGTTAGGGCTTGAGTGCCGAGTTGTAAGCTATATGTATATATGGATCGGGTTGCACGCTGTAGTGAGCCTTAGGGATGTATATATAGATCGGGTTGCAAGCTGCAACGATCCTCAGGGTTGTATATTTATATGGGATCGGGCTGCACGCCACAGCGATATAGCGCTTAGACTGAAGGAGCCCCTCCGGAGACTGCACACATCTCCAGTGAGCGTGGTTGATTTATATTGAGGGATGGAGCTTCCTCACGGGCTGGATTAGCCCTACTCGGTACTGAGTGACTGATGATCAGTTGATATGTATATTTCGGGATGGATCTTCCCTGGGCTGGATTGGCCATGTACAGTACCGAGTGATTGAGCATGATGAGTTTAATATGTGAGACAGTGAGATTGAGTACTCTGAGAGTGTGAGTACATGAGTTCATCTCTGAGATACATTACATTGACATGCACACATGACATACAGGCATAGAGATGTATTTTCCTCATGATGTACGGTATCATGTCATTCATGACTTCTCACACATATTGGCCTATGGGCATAGTGATGCATTTTTCCACTGGCTATATGGAAAGAAAATGAAACATCTTATTTATTGTTGAAAGGAATTTTGGGAGAATTACCGTTTTCAAACTTACTTATAGTTTTGGCAACTTCGGTAAACGACTTGGGATTTACACTGACACACTTGAAAGGCGGAACTATTTTCAGCAATTATGATTTAGCTGAGCATTTACTCTTTGAGTTACTTATTTTATTACTTGCTTTATGTTATTATGAACTGTTGTTGGTTATTGGAGCTGGACTCTGACCTTGGTACAAGATCGTCACTACTTTCAACCTAAGGTTAGGTTTGTTACTTATTGAGTACATGGGGTCGGTTATACTCACATTACACTTCTGCACCTTGCGTGCAGATGTTGGCTGTTGATATTGCTGTGTTCGTTGGGAGCTAGATCTGAAGATGTACCTGCGTTCCGGTTGTAGCTGCCTCTTGTTCATGGTAGCCTTAAATTCAGAAAACTCTGTTTATGTTCTTTTCAAACAGATGATGTATTTACTTCATACCAGCTTTGTAAACTCTATTCTTAGAAGCTCATGATTTATACTACCAGTCCTTGGAAAATGTATAAGATTCAGATAATTTCTTTACCTAATTGTCTTATTAAAATATCATTGGAATTGGATAGTTGTTAATTGGCTTACCTAGCGGGTTGGGTTAGGTGCCATCACGACTAGTTGGATTTTGGGTCGTGACATCTCTATGACTAGGTAAGCCTAACAAAAATGCAGAAATAAAAAAATGAAAGTAAAACTTAACAACTAAATGCAACAGATAACTAAATAACTGGTAACAATGTGGCTCGGCATGTACAATAAGCAACACTCAAGTAATACACAGTATTCCCAAAACTTGGAACATCATAAGTTATAAGCTACCGAAGGAAACTAGTATCTCTATACACCAGAATCTAATAAAAAAAGTACATAAGGTAAATGACATATGGGAGAATAGAGGGGGACTCCGAGGTCTGTAGACGCGGCAGATGTACCTTGAAATCTCCGGACAGTAGCAAGCACTCTCAGCTAATAGCGGGGCTGATAAGAAGCACCTGGATCTGCACACAAAATATGTGCAGAAGAGTAGCATGAGTACACTACAACGGTACCCAATAAGTGCTAAGCCTAACCTCGGTAGAGTAGTGACGAGGTCAGATCAGGCCCACTGGTATAGAATAAATAAAGTAGGAGAATATAATAGTATAATAAGGGACTGGAATTTAACAAAAGAAAAACACATCAAAATAATAGTACAACACACATGGATAAACAGCAAGGGAACTCTCGAGATACCGTCTCGTATTCCCAAATATAAATGTGCGGGGAGAACTCCCGAGGTACCGCCTCGTAGTCTCAAAAGTAAATGTGCAGGGAGAACTCCCAAGGAACCGCCTCGTAGTCTCAAAAGTAAATGTGCAGGGAGAACTCCCGAGGAACTGCCTCGTAGTCTCAAAAGTAAACACACAGCTCAAACCGATAAATGCCAAAGTTAGCATCAGGAATTCTATAGTTAAGACTGATAAAGAACAAGGAAAAGCAGGAAATTAACTAGGCATGCTGCACATAGTTCAAATAAGCAGTTAAAGCACGTAGACATGCAATATTAGACTAAACAAGATAACTACACATATTGGTATAACTCAATTAAGAATGAAAACATATTACTAGTCAGTAAAAATTGGGTTTTACAATAAATAGCCCATGTACGCACTCGTCACCTTGCGTACACAGTGCTCACATATCACAACACTACCAAATCCTAAGGAGGATTTCCCCCACATAAGGTTAGGCAAGCCACTTACCTCCAACCATGCTCAATCAATCTGTAAGAATGCCTTTTCCTCGATTATCCGACTCTGAATGGCCCAAATCTAGACAAACACAATTACATATCATAAATACAACTATAATAGACTAAGCCAATTAATGAAATCAAGACTTGAACAAGAAATTTGAAAATTGCCCTAAAATGTCGACCCGGACCCACGTCTCGAAATCAGGTAAAAGTCACAAAATACGAACACCCAATCAGCCACGAGTTCACTCGTATCAAAATTATCCAAATCCGATATCAAAATCCCAATCAAAACTCAAAAATTTATTTGAAGAATTTTCCAACTTTTTCCCAAATTTCTCAACCAAATTCCTTAATTAAATGATGAATTCAACTATAGATTAATGGAGTATAACCATAAATGAGTTAGGAATCATTACCCAATAGCTTTCTCTAAAAACCCTTGAATTATCGCCTCAATCTGAGCTCTCAAAGACCCAAAATGAAAATGAGATCAAACCCTTGAACTTGGCCCTTTTCTGCCCAGCGATTTCGCACCTGCGGGCTCTTAGTCGCATCTGCGATGCCGCACCCGCGGAACCACCATCGCAGGTGCGGATTCCACTTATGGACAGGGTTTCCACTTCTGCGGACCAGGGAACGCACCTGCGATCTCGCTTCTGTGGAGACCCTTCCGCTTCTGCGATCCCAAGCCTCCCAGGCCTCTCCGCTTTTACGCTCAACCTTCCGCAGAAGCGACTCCGCTTCTACGGCCTTCATGTTGCACCTGGGACCATAGTCCAAACACCTCCAGACCGCACCTGCGCCCCTTGGATCGCTTCCTCGGGCTCGCACCTGCGGTCAACCTTGTGCAGGTGTGATTAACCATCCGGAATCCACCCGAGGCCCCCAGGACATCAACCAAATACACCAACAAGTCCTAAAATACCATACGAACTTAGTCGAGCCCTCAAATCACATCAAACAATGCTAAAAATAAGAATCACCCTCTAATTCAAACTTAATGAACTTTGAAACTTCAAACTTCTACAAGTGATGCCGAAACCTATCAAACCACATTCGATTGACCTCAAATTTTGCACACAAGTCATAATTGACATTTCGGACCTACTCCAAGTTCTGGAATCAGAATCCGACCCTGCTATCAAAAAGTTCACTTCCGGTCAAACTTCCCAAAAATTCAACTTTCGCCATTTCAAGCCTAATTTAGCTAAAGACCTCCAAAACAAAATTTGGACACGCTCCTAAGTCCAAGATTACCCAACAGAGCTAACGGAACCAACGAAACTCCATTTCGGAGTCGTCTTCACACAGTTCCAACTACAGTCAAAATCCTAAGACTTAAGCTTCCATTTTTAGGGACTAAGTGTCCCAAATCACTCTGAAACCACAACAAAACCTCCCGACAAGTCACATAAGCAGAAAAGGATACGAGGGAAGCAGTAAATAGGGGATCGGGTCTAATATACTCAAAATGACCGGTCGGGTCGTTACATCCTCCCCCTCTTAAAACAATCGTTCGTCCTCGAATGAGCATAGAGACATACCTGAAGTGGTGAAAAGATGAGGATAGCGGTTGCGCATATCATGCTCGGTCTCCCAAGTCGCCTCCTCGACCGGCTGACCCCTCCACTGAACCTTCACAGAAGTAATATTCTTTGACCTCAGGTTTTGAACATGTCTGTCCGAAATAGCCACCGTCTCCTCAACATAAGAAACATCCTTGTCCAACTAGACTGAGCTAAAATCCAACACATGAGACAGATCGTCGTGATACTTCCGGAGCATCAAAACATGGAATACTGGATGAACTCCTGCTAGACTGGGAGGCAAGGCAAGCTCATAAACAACCTCCCCAGCACGTCGCAACACCTCAAATGGGCCGATGAACCTTGGGCCCATATTGCCCTTTTTTCCAAACCTCACAACACCCTTCATGGGTAACACCCGGAGCAGGACACGCTCTCTAACCATGAATGTAACATCGCGAACCTTCCGATCCGCATAACTCTTTTGTCTGGACTAGGCTGTGCGAAGTCGATCCTGAATCACCTTAACCTTATCCAGAGCATCCTGAACCAAGTATGTGCCCAATAACCTAGCCTTCACGACTCGAACCAACCCTCTGGACACCGGCATCACTTCCCATATAAGGCCTCATATGGTGCCATCTGGATGCTCAACTGATAACTGTTATTATAAGCAAACTCCGCAAGTGGAAAGAACTGGTCCCAAGAACCCCCAAAATCTATCACACAAGCATAGAGCATATCCTCTAGTATCTGAATAGTGCGCTCGGACTGTCCGTTCGTCTCAGGGTGAAATGTTATGCTCAACTCAACTCGAGTACCCAACACTTGTTGTACAACCCTCCTGAACTGTGATGTAAACTGTGCACCCCGGTCAGAGATGATAGATACCGGTATGCCATGAAGCCTGACAATCTCGCGAATATTAATCTGAGCCAACTGCTCGGAAGAATAGGTAGTCATCACAGGAATGAAATGACCTAACTTAGTCAGCCTATCCACAATCACCCAAACTGCATCAAACTTCCATTGAGTCTATGGAAGCCCAACAACGAAATCCATCGTGATCTGCTCCCATTTCCACTCCGGAATCTCTAACTTCTGAAGCAACCCACCTGGCCGCTGATGCTCATACTTCACCTACTGGCAATTTAGACACCGAGCTACATATTCCATTATGTCCTTCTTCATTCTCCCCTACCAGTAATGCTGCCTCAACTTCTGATACATCTTTGCGGTACCTGGATGAATGGAATACCGCAAACTGTGAGCCTCCTGGAGAATCAACTCACGCAAACCATCTACATTGGGCACACATAGCCTGCCCTATATCCTTAGTGCGCCATCATCTCCAATAGTGACCTCTTTAGCATCACCATGTTGAAATGTGTTCTTAAGGACAAACATATAGGGGTTATCATACATACGCTCTCTGATACGATCATAAAGATAAGACCGGGAGACCACACAAGCCAATACTCGACTCGGCTCAGAAATATCCAATCTAACAAACTGGCTGGCTAAGGCCTGAACATCCAACGCCAATGGCCTCTCTGCTGCTGGTAGATATGCTAAGCTCCCCAAATCTTCGCCCAGCGACTCAAAGCATCGGCCACCACATTGGCCTTACCGGAATGGTAGAAAATGGTGATATCATAATGTTTAAGCAGCTCCAACCACCTTCGCTGACGCAAGTTAAGATCCTTCTGTTTGAACAGATGCTACAAACTCCGGAGATCAGCGTAAATCTCACAAGAGACACCGTACAAATAGTGCCACCAATTCTTCAAGGCATGAACAATAGCTTCTAACTCAAGGTAGTGGACATGATAGTTCTTTTCATGCACCTTCAGCTGTCTAGACGTGTAGGAAATCACCCTACCGTCCTGCATCAACACCACACCGAGGCCAAAATGCGACGCATCATAATCCACAGTATAAGACCTTGAACCTGTACGCAACACCAATACTAGGTCTGTAGTCAAGGCTGTTTTGAGCTTTTGAAAGCTCTCCTCACATTCCTTGGTCCATCTGAACGGAGCACCCTTCTGGGTCAATTTAGTCAGAGGTGCAGCAATAGAAGAAAAACCCTCTACAAATCGATGATAATACCCTGTCAAACCAAGGAAACTTTGGAGATGACGGTCTGGGCCAACTCTGCACTGCTTCAATTTTCTTTGGATCTGCCTTGATCCCATCACTCGATACTATATGACCCAAAACTGCCACTAAGTCTAGCCAAAACTCACACTTTGAAAATTTTGCATATAACCTCTTTTCTCTCACGATTTGAAGCACAGTCATCAGGTGCTTGTCATGATCCTCCCTAGTTCGGGAATACACTAGAATGTCGTCAATAACCACAATGACGAATGAGTCAAGATAGGGCTGGAACACACTGTGCTCCAAGTGCATAAAAGCTGCTGGGGCATTGGTCAGCCTAAAGGACATCACAAGGAACTTGTAATGACCATACCGAGTCCTGAAAGCAGTCTTCGGGATATCTGGCTCCCGAATCTTCAATTGATGATAGCTTGAACGTAAGTCAATCTTGGAAAACACTATGGCACCCTGTAACTTATCAAATAGGTCATCAATACGAGGTAATGAATACCTGTTCTTCACTGTGACTTTGTTCAACTAGCGGTAATCAATACACATCCGCATAGAACCATCATTCTTTTTCGCAAATAAGACAGGAGCACCCTAAGGTGACACACTGGGCCGAATGAAGCCCTTATCAAGCAACTCTTATAACTGCTCCTTCAACTCTTTCAACTCAGGAGGAGCCATACGATATGGAGGAATAGAGATAGGCTGAGTTCCCGGCAGCAAATCAATGCCAAAGTCAATATCTATGTCTAGCGGCATGCCTGGAAGATCTGCTAGAAATACATCTGAAAAATCCCTCACTATTGGGACTGACTCAACTGTAGGGGTATCAATACTGACATCTCTCACATAAGCTAGATACGCGTCACACCCCGTCTCAACCATTCGTTGAGCTTTAAGAAATGAAATAACTCTGCTGGGAGTATACTCTAAGGTACCTCTCCACTCTAATCACGGTAATCCTGGCATAGCCAGCGTCACGGTCTTGGCGTGATAATTAAGAATAGCATAATGGGGCGACAACCAGTCCATGTCCAAGATAATATCAAAATCTACCATACTGAGCAATAATAAATCGGCTCTAGTCTCAAAACCACTAAGAACAACCAAACATGACCGATACACATGGTCCACAACAAGAGAATCTCCCTCATGTGTAGACACATACACAGGGGAACTCAGAGAATCACGAGATAAGCCCAAATACGGGGAACAATAAGAGGACACATAGGAATAGGTGGAGCCTGGATCAAATAAACCTGATGCATCTCTATGACAGACCGGAACAATACCTGTAATGATAGAGTCGAAAGCAATTGCCTCTGTACGAGCAGGAAGAGCATAATATCTGGCGTAGCCTCCCCCTCTAGAGCGACCTCTACCTCCCCGGCCTCCACCTTGAGTTGGCTGAGCAAGTGGGGCGGTAGATGGTGTTGTAATCATTGCTTGAGGACCTGGTAGAGCACGCGGTGTCTGAGAAGTCTGTGGAGGTGCACCCTTCCTAAGTCCGGGGCAATCCCTCACTAGATGGCGAGTGTCTCCATACTCAAAACAAGCTCTCGAAGAGCGTAGCTGCTGTGAACGGCTCGGGCCAGATCTGCTGAACTGACCAATAAAAGCATTCCGTGCGGGAGGTGCACTAGATGCTGGCGGTGCATAATCAGGCTCCTGGGCCTAGAAGGGTCCGGAATACCACTGGAGGCTAGAAGAGCTAAATGAACGGGGCGACTCCCATAGCCCCTACCATGACGAACTATAGCTGGGGCACGAGTACCACTATAAGTGCCGGACTCTCGAGACCTCTTGGCCTCACTCCCTCTCTCTCTCGAGCAAGCATACCCTCCAATCTCCTAGCATTACTCACAACCTGCGTGTAAGAAATATCCATCTCCAACTCCCGGTCCATGCTTAGCCTGATACTGGGGTGGAATCCCTTAATAAATGGACGAACCCTCTCTCGAACTGTGGTAACCAAGGCTAGTGCATGTCGGGCCAAATCACCAAAGCGAATTGCATATTGTGATATAGTCATAGCACCCTGGCATAACTTCTCAAACTCCGCGCATCATATATCTCTGAGACTCTGGGGAACATACTCTGTCAAGAACATGTCCAAGAACTGAGTCCATGTAAGTGAAGCTGCCTCGGCCGGACTACCCAACTCATAAGCACGCCACTACTGATAGGCTGCTCCTCTAAGCTGGAATATAGTAAAAGAAACCCCACTGGAATCTACAATTCCCATAGTACGGAGGATATTGTGACATTCCTCAAGAAAACCCTGAGCATCCTTTGAAGCTAAACCGTTGAAAGTGGGAGGGTGGTACTTCTTGTACCTCTCGAGCCTGAGCTGCTCCCCTTCTGAAACTACTGCCCTAACCTCGGGCCAAACTGGGGCAACTGGCTGCACTGGTATAACCTCTGGGGCATGATTAAATTGGGCCCGTGGCTCTGGGTATGGACGATGGGAGTCTGTGCTCCTCCCCAGGCCTGAGATGTGGCAGGAGCAAGTGGAATAAATCCAGCCTGAGCCAAGGTGCTGAACATGCTCAGAAATTGGGCTAGAGTCTCTTGGAGAGCTGGTGCAGCAGCAGGTACCTCAGGTGGCTGCCCTCCAGCTGGAGCTACTGGGGGCTCCTCTGTAGCAGCTCATGCGGATGCTCTGCTATAGCACGTAGACGTCCTCGGCCTCTACCGCGGCCCCGGTCTCTCGCGGCTCTTGTACGTGTCCTCACCATCTGTGAGAGAATAGAATACAGAAGTTTAGAATTTCGATGTCAACAATTTCATACAACAAGGAATCAAAGAAGTGTAATTTTTCCTAACAGTTCCATAGCCTCCTGAAGATAAATACAGACGTCTCTGTACCGATCCGCGAGACTCTAATAAATCAGCTTCTAATTCATAATTTCTTTTCAAGACATAAATCTTACATTTACACGTTGTATGAGTCTGAACAAGCTATATCGAGCTATAACTATAATCACGGATATAATTTACCCAGAATATTAGACAACTCGCCCGCTCGTAGCACCATTCCTGATCACAATAACTACTTCAAACCAACCAAGTACTAGCACTAAACCCCATATCGAACAAAACCTCATCCCAATACCTTCGTACACTGTTAGTAATGAAAGAAACAATCAAACACTCATAACCACTCATCAGATCAACTAGCCATGGAGCCCTCTCGCCCCAACCAGGACCATAATCCTCTCCTAAGCCGGCTTTCAATATTATCCTCCCGAATATACCATAATCAAGCATGATAGTACCCCTTCTAGGTCCGATGACCTTATATTATTAAACAAAATTATCCCACAGACACGCACATCAATATAACTCTGGCCACAACTGCGAAATCTTTGTACCCAAATATGGCAAATATCTCAAAGAAGAGAACCGTATTATGAGTTCAACAAGCACTACCACAACTGCAATGCTATAAGCTAGTTATATATAGTAGAGCCAAGACACACAAATTTAATAACAGTAACCGGCTTTTCTAGATCTCACATTAACATCACTCGCACGGACAACTCACATGCTATAGTATCAATATCTGGACCCGCACAGACAACTCACGTGCCAATAATATCAGTATATGGATCCGCACGGACAACTCACGTGACAATAATATAAGTATATGGATCCACACGGACAACTCATGTGCCAATAATATCAGTATATGGATCTGCACGGACAACTCATGTGCCAATAACATAATCTGTCTGGCATGGTCACAGGCCTCCAGTCCAAGCATATCATAGAGGAGCAATCAAATAAGTACACATGTATATGATAAATGAAATAAGATTTACATGCTCCTGGACTGGTAAATAACACGCCATAGCGTAAGCATGTGCAAAGTCTGATGTCACACTTCGAATTGGCAAGTTAACGCAAAAATAGTAACTACCCCGTTTATTCAGGGGAATTAACCTCTTTTGAACCTCAAATATAGCCTAGATAGTTCTCAACAAAGGTACGAACAAGAAAAACGTTATAACTTTATGCTTAACAGTCAATTCTAGGCATATCATAGCCTAAGCATTCTTTCAAGTATGAGTACTTGCCATGATGCCCGCACATTAGCTCAAACCTCACATATATGCACACTTATAGCACGCAGCTATCACAAATAATTAATGTAACTAGTGCCTCCATTGAGTTAAAAATAAAATACTCACCTCAAACAGGCCACAACTCGAAACAATATACTTCTGAGAACTCCCAGTCTCTAAATTCATCAAACACATGAATCATCGTAACTGATCCCTACTCCAGCACTAGAATGACTAACACATCTTCCATTCACGATCTTCCCATGAGGGATACGTTCATAATTCTTTCGTGCCACATAGAAATAATTTGAATATTAGCAGTCTATCAACCAGGTGAGTACTGCAAAATACCAATGACATCCGTAAATCAAAACACAATGCGTCTTTTGAAATGCGCACCCTTCTCAGGGATTACCGAGCAGTTATAACATTCATCTAAATATATAGCTGATTTTGGAAATATACAAATTTTAAAAAAAATTCAATCGACACATGTACATTTTTGAATCCATTAGAACTCTTTTGAAAATCACCCACTATGCTCAAATCTAAATTTCATCGCCCAAATGGGCCAAAAGGCACAAGCCCCATTATCACAACAACCCCTAAAGAAGTAACCATGCCTTAACACCACAAATCAAATTCATACTTCGTGCGTACTACGTTCTTCAAAATAACAATTTAATCATTTCATGATTTTCGTATTTATATAAAGTGCCATGTAACCCGCATTCAGGAATTTCCTTACTCGAGTCATCCTCGATCTCCATCTCTGCAAGTCATAACTGATCCACAAGTATGTCTCCGACCAAAACTAAAATTTAACATATAACCATGAAATCAAATTGTCAATAGCAGGCTCCTATACTTGGCTCAAAGTCATAGAACAAAACATTCCATAACTCACAATATCCATACTCTATTACTGCCATAATACTGCAGTCAGTTCAACAAAAACTCTTCACAAGCTTAGGTAACACAAAACCATAGAATACTTCAATTCATCTGCTAAGCTCGCCTTCATTCTCGTGACGGTCAAGTCAACTTTCTCAACTAATCCAAACTCAAATCTCAACACATATACCCCGCTGTAAGAAAAGAAAATCTCTATTCACATCATAAGGAACACACCTACATAGATTACTACGCATGAGATAACCCACCTGCTTAGTCTCAAATTGACATCTTGTTATACCCTTTCGCAGCCACAATTACTATGAAATCACTTAATCTTTCTGAGTCCAAACTCATCTTTTTGAGTCCAAACTCATTAACCAGACACAAGAATTTAATTTTTCCCAAAATTTAACAACGTGAAAGCTCTTTCAAAATATTCACACTCGAGATCGTACGTCACATCAAAACGAAAACAAAGCACCCCATGGCCTTCCTTTACATTTCAAGGAAACACTTCTCGTCATATTCAAATCATCTTAACACATCCCAAAGTTACATCATACTCATCATAAAGCCATTCCACCGCTCATCGAGCCACAAATTCCACTCGTAAGGACAGTACTGGACATATGAGTCCAAATGTACAGGTTACAACTGAAGCTACCGAGCCTAAGTTACGGTCTAAACCTGGCCTCAAGTCCTCTAGACTGGCCCATCACCAGAACACGGAATACATATTTCAAACATCATTCATGGAATCACAAGCCAGCGATGCACAATTGATACCGAGCGCTCATGTATGCGTGGAAAGAATTCAAAGAGTTATGTTTCAAGCTAAATCAATTTTGCACGATAGAATACAAGAAAGTAAAAATTTTCTAAGGGTTCGGCAGCTTCTCGAAGATAATTACAGATGTCGTTGTACCGATCTACAAGACTCTACTAAACCTGCTCATGACTCGTGAGACCTATGTTACCTAGAGCTCTGATACCAACTTGTCACAACCTGAAATCGCACATGTCATGATGGCATCTATCTCAATACTAGGAAAGCCTAAAATCTTAATAAACCACCATATCTTTTAAATTTGAAAAAACAATAATTAAATTCAGTGGAAGAAATCTCATAATTGCAAATATAACACTCCCAAAACCCGGTGTCACTGAGTATGAGCATCTAAATGAATACAAAGTCTAACTGATAAATATCACTATTTGAAATATAGAACAGTACAATAACTAAACAGGAAGGGAATCAAGTTTGTGATTGTCAAATAGCTACTTTGATAGTCTCCAATATAAATAACTCTGAATTCTAGCAGCTGTCGTATCCAGGAGCACCTGGATCTGCACACGAGGTGTAGAGTGTAGTATGAGTACAACTAACTCAATAAGTAACAAGACTAACCTCTGGGCTGAAAGCCATGACGAGCTCCGCAGGTACAGTCCAGTATAAATAATGGTACGAAATGTAGGCATGCTTTCAAATTTAACAGTTAAACTCAGTACAATTGAAATAGATCAATACTGTATGATATGAGGAATATGACATCTTAGTAGAAAGACCTCATATAAATACTGGTCACAAATTATCCGGTCACTCGGTATTGTTTATGGACAATCTATCCCAGGGTATTCCAACCCGTATATAAATACACATCGACTGGCAGTCAATCACCCAGTACCGTATAAGGCCAATCCAACCCTGGGGTAATTTATCCCCAAATGCAAATGATACGGACAAGATTCATGTCCAGGTAAATTCATTACAATATAATTAAGACAAGTCCATGCCCTGGGAAAACTCCATCCCAAATATATATATAATTAGTAAGTAAGGCAAGTCCATGCCTTGGGAAGTCCATCCCGAATATATACTCACTGGAGGTATATAGACTCCGGAGGGGCTCCTTCATCCCAAGCGTAATACAAAGCCAATGTGGCCTACTACAGGCGGGCAGTCCCAATCCATATAATAACAAAGCCTATAAGGCTTGCTGCAGGCGGACAGCCCCAATCCATAAAATAGTAAAGCCAATAAGGCCTGCTGCAGGCGGGCAGCCCCGATCCATAAAATAGTAAAGCCAATAAGGCCTGCTGCAGGCGGGCAGCCCCGATCCAGAACAATAATAATGTATAAAGCCATTCGGCCTGCAGCGTCTCGCAGCTCAATCCCATAAATATCCTCACAATGGATAATTATTACTGAGTGTGAAATGTATATTTTTGAACAATTAATTCAACATCAACACGACTCCATGGGTCCCAAAATATCGGCACGTAGCCTACACATGATCTTTAATAAAAGCCTCAGCTCAATTTCTCTAACATGTTTAGATAATAACATGATTCTTTAATCTTACAACTGCACAGGATTTATTCAAGACACAATTTATGTGGTGTACGTCCACATGCTTATCACCTATCGTGTGTGTCACCTCCAAACAATTTATATCATACCAAACAATTTATTCGGGGATTCATACCCTCAGAACTAAGTTTAGAAGTGTTACTTACCTCAAACCGTGTAATTCTTTATTCCGCTATGCCCTTGACACGAGAATTGGTCTCTGAAAGCCTCGNCGGGGATTCATACCCTCAGAACTAAGTTTAGAAGTGTTACTTACCTCAAACCGTGTAATTCTTTATTCCGCTATGCCCTTGACACGAGAATTGGTCTCCAAAAGCCTCGTATCTAGCCATAATCAATTCGATTCAGTCAATACCAATTATTGTAATAATTTCATACGAAAATACTAATTTTTCAATAAAAATCTAAAATTAACTCAAACATTGCCCGTGGGACCCACGTCTCGGAACCCGACAAAAGTTACAAAATATGAATGCCTATCCAACCACGAGTCCAACCATATAAATTTCACCAAATTCCGACATCAACTCGACCCNTGCAGCGTCTCGCAGCTCAATCCCATAAATATCCTCACAATGGATAATTATTACTGAGTGTGAAATGTATATTTTTGAACAATTAATTCAACATCAACACGACTCCATGGGTCCCAAAATATCGGCACGTAGCCTACACATGATCTTTAATAAAAGCCTCAGCTCAATTTCTCTAACATGTTTAGATAATAACATGATTCTTTAATCTTTACAACTTCACAAGATTTATTCAAGTCACAATTTCTATGGTGCACATCCACACGCTCGTCAACTATCATGTGTGTCACCTCCAAACAGTTTGTATAACACAAATTCGGGGATTCATACCCTCAAAACCAAGTTTAGAAGTGTTACCTACCTCAAACCNCCAAACAATTTATATCATACCAAACAATTTATTCGGGGATTCATACCCTCAGAACTAAGTTTAGAAGTGTTACTTACCTCAAACCGTGTAATTCTTTATTCCGCTATGCCCTTGACACGAGAATTGGTCTCCAAAAGCCTCGTATCTAGCCATAATCAATTCGATTCAGTCAATACCAATTATTGTAATAATTTCATACGAAAATACTAATTTTTCAATAAAAATCTAAAATTAACTCAAACATTGCCCGTGGGACCCACGTCTCGGAACCCGACAAAAGTTACAAAATATGAATGCCTATCCAACCACGAGTCCAACCATATAAATTTCACCAAATTCCGACATCAACTCGACCCTCAAATCTTAAGTTAAAATCTTTGAAGATTTCTACCATTTTCAACTCAATCTTTACCCATTTGAACTCAACAATCTTTCCACAAACCTTATTGGTATGTATAAATAATACTATTACACCCAAGAATCATACTCTTAATCACTCATCTTTACCCAAACTCGAAATTGAAGACTAGGGGTTAGAACCTTACCCCTTGGGTAAAGATCTTGTGATATTTTCTTGTTGGATTTCAAAGCTTAAACAAACTCTTGATGAACAAAGCACTTGAGCTTCTTCCTCTCTCTAGAACACTCTCTCTTCTCTCTGAAAAATGTTAGATTTTTGCTCCAAAATGAGTCCCAAAGCCTATTTATCAAAATGGGTTCGGGTTATGAAAATAGAAAAATTAACCCTCTGAAAGCAGGTCTGCGGTCACATAATGGACCGCATAATGGGTATGCGGGTCGAATAATGCACCGCAAAATCGATGCCCAGAAATGGGGTTCACTGGACAGCTCTGCGACCATTTTGCGGTCGCATAACTACTTCTACGATCGCATAATAGTTCTGCGATCGCAGAATTGGTCGCAAAATTGCACTTTTCTAGACTTTGGTAATTTGTCATAACTTCTTGTAGGAATGTCCAAATGACGAATGGTTTGAAGCGTTAGAAACTAGACTCGAAGATATTTCTTTTGATAGGTAGATCATCATATAACTCCATATATATATATATATATAGATATTCTCGTTCAAAGTTGGGTCTTTTGCGAACTCACTTGAAACTTTAGTCTATTATGAAATTTGCAACTTCTACATTCGATGCCGAAACCTATCGAATCAAGTCCGATTAACCTCAAATTTTGCACACAAGTCATAAATGACATAACTGACCTATTCCAATTTCCGAAATTGGATTACGACCCCGATATCAAAAAGTCAACCCCCAGTCAAACTTTCCAAAAATTCAACTTCGCCATTTCAAGCCTAATTCTACTACGGACCTTTAAATAATTTTCCGGACACGCTCCTAAGTCCAAAATAACCATACGGAGCTATTTGAATCATCAGAATTCAATTCCAAAGTCATTTACACATAAGTGAATATACAGTCAATTTTTCCAACTTAAGTTTTTAATTATGAGACTAAGTGTCTCATATCACTCCGAAATCTTTCCGAACCCGAACCAACTAACCCGATAAGTCATAAATTAACTGTAAGGCATAACTTGAGTAGTAAATGTGGGAACGGGGTTGTGATACTCAAAATAACCGGTCAGGTTGTTACAGTTAGGCAAGCCACTTACCTCGAACCAAGCTCAATCAATCCGTAAGAATGCCTTTTCCTCGATTATCTCACTCTGAATGGCCCAAATCTAGCCAAACACGATAACATATCATAAATAAAACTATAATAGACTAAGCTAATTAATGCAATCAAGACTTAAACAAGAAATTCAAAACTCGCCCTAAAATGTCGACCCGGGCCCACATCTCGGAATCGGATACAAGTCACACAATACGAACACCTAAGCCTCCTAGAACATGGCCCTTTTCTAAAATCCGAGCTCTCAAAGACCCAAAATGAAAATGAGATCAAACCCTCGAACTTGGCCCTTTTCTGCCCAGCGATTTCGCACCTGCGGGCTCTTAGTCGCATCTGCGACGCCGCACCTACGGAAACACCATCGCATGTGTGGATTCCACTTATGGCCAGGGTTTCCGCTTTTGTGGACCAGGTAACGCACTTGCGATCCCGCTTCTGCAGAGACCCTTCCGATTCTGTGATCCCAAGCTTCCTAGGCCTCTCCATTCTGCGCTCAATCTTCCGCAAAAGCAACTCCGCTTATGCGGCCTTCATGTCGCACCTGCGACTACATGCCAAACTCCTCTAGACCGCATCTGCGTCCCTTGGCTAGCTTCTGCGGGCTCGCACCTGCGGTCAACCTTGTGCAGGTGCGATTACAATAGAACCGGTGCCTTCATCCATTCTCCCAAAACCAAATTTGATTTGTTAACCATTCGGAATCCACCCGAGGCCCCCGGGACCGCAACCAAATATACCAACAAGTCCTAAAACACCATACGAACTTAGTCGAGCCCTCAAATCACATCAAACAATGTTAAAACATGAATCACCCTCAAATTCAAACTTAATCAACTTTGAAACCTCAAACTTTTACAATTGATGGCGAAACCTATTAAACTACGTCCGATTGACCTCAAATTTTGCACATAGGTCATAATTGACATTTCGGACCTACTCCAACTTCCATAATCAGAATTCGACCATGATATCAAAAAGTCCACTTTCGGTCAAACTTCCCAAAAATTCAACTTTCGCCATTTCAAGCCTAATTTAGCTACAGACCTCTAAAACACAATCCGAAATCCATAGTGATCCACTCCCATTTCCATTCTGGAATCTCTGGCTTCTGAAGCAATCCACCGGTCGTTGATGCTCATACTTCACATGCTGACAATTTAGGCACTGAGCTACATACTCCACTATGTCTTTCTTCATCCGCCTCCACCAATAGTGTTGTCTCATGTCCTGATACATCTTTGCAGCACCCGGATAAATGGAGTACCACGAACTGTGAGTCTCTTGGAGAATCAACTCACGCAAACCATCTATATTAGGCACACATAGCCTGCCCTGGATCCGTAATACATCGTCATCTCCAATAGTGACTTCCTTGGCATCACCGTGTTGAACTGTGTCCTTAAGGACAAGCAGATGGGGGTCATCATACGAACGCTCTCTAATATGATCATAAAGAGAAGACTAAGAAACCACGCAAGCCAAAACTCAGCTTGGCTCAGAAATATCCAGTCTAACAAACTGGTTGGCCAAGGCCTGAACATCTAAGGCTAATGGCCTCTCCGCTACTGGTAAATATGCTAAGCTGCCCAAACTCTCCGCCTTATGACTCAAGGCATCGACCACTACATTGGCCTTCTCAAGATGATAAAAAATGGTGATCTCATAAACCTTAAGCAACTCCAACCACCTCCGCTGCCGCAAATTAAGATCCTTCTGTTTAAACAGGTGTTGTAGATTCTGGTGATCTATGTAGACCTCGCAATGGACACTGTACAAATAATGCCGCCAAATCTTCAAGGCATGAACAATAGCTGCTAACTCAAGGTCGTGGACCGAATAATTCTTCTCATGTACCTTTAACTGTCTGGACGCATATGTAATCACCTTACCATCTTGCATCAATACTGTGCCAAGACCAATGCGCGACGCATCACAATACGCAGTATAAGACCTTGAACCTATAGGTAATACCAATACTGGATCTATAGTCAAAGTTGTCTTGAGCTTTTGAAAGCTCTCCTCACATTCCTCACTCTGCACTGCTTTAATTTTCTTCGGATATACCTGGATCCCTTCGCACAAAACTATATGACCCAAAAATCCCACTGAATCAAGCCAGAATTCACACTTTGAAAATTTTGCATAAAACTTATTTTCTTTCAAAGTCTGAAGCACAGTCCTCAGGTGTTGTTCATGATCCTCCTGACTTCGGGAAAACACCAGAATGTCGTCAATAAACACAATGATGAAAGAATAAAGATAGGGCTGAAATACACTATTCATTAAGTGCATAAATGTTGTTGGGCCATTGGTTAGCTCAAATGACATTACAAGGAACTCATAATGACCATACCTAGTCCTGAAAGCAGTCTTAGTGATATTTAGCTCCCGGGTCTTCACCTGATGATAGCCTGAACGCAAGTCAATCTTAGAGAACAACCTGGCACCCTAAAGTTGATCAAATAGGTCATTAATACGAGGCAATGGGTACCTGTTCTTCACTGCAACCTTGTTCAATTGGCGGTAACCAATACACATTCACATAGAACTATCCTTCTTCTTCACAAATAAGACAGGAGCATCCCAACGTGATAGACTGGGATGAATAAAGCCTTTATCAAGCAGCTCATGTAACTGCTCTTTTAATTCCTTCAATTCTGCTGGGGCCACACAATATGGTGGTATAGAAATGGGCTGAGTGCCCGGTAATAAATCAATGCCAAAATCAATATCCCTGTCGGGTGGCATACCCGGAAGATCTGCTAGAAATACATCTGGAAAATCCCTTACTACCGGAACTGACTCGACGGTAGGAGTATCAACACTAGCATCTCTCACATAGGCCAGATATGCATCACACCCCTTCTTAACCATTCGTTGAGCCTTAATAAATGAAACAAACCTGCTAGGAACATAATCCAAGGTACCTCTCCACTCTAGCCGCGGTAGACCTGGCATAGCCAACGTCACCATCTTAGCGTAACAATCAAAGACAACATGATAGGGCGACAACCAGTCCATGCCCAAAATAATATCAAAATCCACCATACTAAGCAATAATAAATCATCTCTGGCCTCAAAACCACTTATAACAATCAAACATGACCAATATACACAGTCAACAATAATAGAATAACCCACAGGTGTAGATACATAAATAGAAGAACTCAACGAATCGCGGGATACGCCCAAATACGGGGCAAAATAAGATGACACATAAGAATAAGTGGATCCTGGATCAAATAAGACTGATGCATCCCTATGAGTGACCGGAACAATACCTGTGATAAGAAAATCGGATGCAATTGCCTCCGTCCTAGAAGGAAGGGCATAATATCTGGCCTGGCATCCCCCTCTAGGGTGACCTTTACCTGTCCGACCTCCATCTCTAGCTAGTTATGCAGGTGCAGTGGCAATTGGTGCAGTAATCATGGCCTGAGAAGCCTGAGTGCCTTGTGGAATAGATGGGGCCTGAGAAATCTGTGAAGGTGCACCCCTCGGGCCTGAGAAATCTGTGAAGGTGCACCCCTCCTAAGTATGCGGCAATCCCTCATTATATGACGAGTGTCACCATACTCAAAACAAGCCCTCGGAGGACGTGGATGCTGGGACTGGCTCGGACCTGATCAGCAGGACTGACCGCTGAAAGCACCCCGTGCAGGAGGTACACTAGACAATGGTGGTGCATAATAAGGAGTCTGAGGTCTGAGCGTAGCTGGAATACTATTGGAAGCTGGAAGTGCTGAATGAATAGGATGGCTCACATAGCTTCTACCATGACGGGCTGCAACTGGGGCACGAGAATTGTTATATGTGCCAGAATCTCTAGATCTCTTAGTTTCCCTCTCTTCTCTCTCCCGGGTCTGCATACCCTCCAATATCCTAACAATTGACACCACCTGTTAGTATGCGATGTCCATCTCCAGCTCTCGGGCCACGCTGAATCTGATACTAGGGTGGAGCCCCTCAATAAATCGATGAACCCATTCTCGAATAGTAGCAACCAAGGCTAGTGCATGCCTAGCCAAATCACTAAATCGGACCGCATACTCTGACACGGTCATAGAACCCTGGCGCAACTACTCAAACTCTGTGCACCATGCATCTCTGTGACTCTGAGGAACACACTCCCTCAAGAACATATCTGAAAACTGAGTCCAAGTGAGTGAAGCTGCCTCAGCCGGACTATCCAACTCGTATGCTCGCCACCACTGGTAGGCCTCTCCTCTAAGCTGGAATGCCATGAAAGAAACCTTGCTAAAATCCACAATACTCATAGTACAGAGCATACGGTGACATTCCTCAAGAAAACCCTGAGCATCCTCTGAAGCTAAACCGTTAAAAGTGGGAGGGTGGTAATTCTTGTACCTCTCGAGCCTGATTTGCTCCCCCTCCGAAACTGCTGCCCTAGCCTCGGGCTGAACTGGGATAACTGGTTGCACTGGTATAACCTCTAGAGCATGGTCAACCTGGGCTAGTGGCTCTTGAGTACGGACGGCAGAAGACTGGGCTCCTCCTCTGGCCTGAGATGTGGCAGGAGCAAGTGGAATCAACCCTACCTGATATAGAGTGCAAAACCTGCTCAGAAACTGCGCAAGAGTCTCCTGAAGTGTAGGGCTAATAACAGGCGTCTCAGGTTCCTGCTCTCCAACTGGCTACTGGTGTCTCTGCTGCAGAAGCTCGTGTAGGTGTTATGGCTGCACCACATGGTCTTCCTCGGCCTCTGGCTCGACCTCTGCCCCGGCCCCGGCCTCTTGCGGCTCCAAC